>JAGVVM010002669.1:0-58722 GCA_019149425.1 Psidium friedrichsthalianum
CCGATCTTTGAAGAGAGTAGATCGAAAACCTTGTCGAGTGGTCGGAGCAGATATATAACTCTAATGGAACCAGAAATTTGAGATCGATGCCAGAATCATGTACCATTAGGCATGTCGTGTCGGGCGAAGTCTGGTGAACCAATCAGAGCTCCGACGTGTGTCACTGGGTGTCCAAAAATGGCTTAATCTCCTCTGTTCTTTTGTGTGCATGATACTAAATGAGATGGATGAACAGTTTGGGTTGTCGGGGTTGGATTTGCCAGACCTGACTGACCCGGACACTTGATTTTCACCCAAGTAGCACCTGCAAATGTCGATTTTTCATGAAATTGAAGCCAAAATTGGCTTTTTCAACATGGATTACATCTAAAAAATGTGTTTTTGTGAAAATTGCACTTGGAATCTTACAAAAACCCGAAATTTTAGGTTTGATCCGAAATGAGTTTTTCACAAAATACAAACCCTAAATGCATGAACTTGCCCCAACCAACCTATCATTGGATTTAGAAGGGTGAAAACTATAGGGTAGAGGTCTTGGGTTTGCATGGGCATCCCCTGGAAAAATTAAATTTTATTTTTGGTGATCTGAGGGACTAAATTGAAAAATAAAAGTTCAGTTAGGTCCTTATCAAATTGAGCAATTATGTGTACAACTGGGGCCAAGATGCACATTGAGATATTAGATGATAATGTCAAAAATCAGAAAAAGTGAAAAAGGAAAATAAAATGACTCAAATTGTATTTCTTTTAAAACCCAATTTGGGTTTACATTTGTGAAGAAACATATGCTCCCGAATTGAATTTTTCAAATTTAAGAGGCCAAAATGAAAAGAGATTTAAAATAAAAATATTGGAACTTTTTTTCATATTTTTGTGGCCACAAATTCTATTTTTCTTGATTATTTTCCTAATACCCAAAATTATTAAAAATATCAAAAATTATTTTATGTTTAAAATTAGTTTTTTAGGCTTGGCCAAGGTCACCAAAGTTAATTTTTAAATTTTATGAATTTTATGGATTTTTTAAAATCAATTTTCTAAGAAAATGTGATTAAAATCCAGGTATCAACAGAAGGCTCGAGGCGAGGGAGCAGAGGAGGGCGAGGAAGATAATGGGATGAGGTCAGGGTCTGGGTGAAAGTGAGCTTGGCGTTGGAGAAAAAACCAAAAAGATAAAACAAAAAAGACAAAAGACAAAAGATAAAGATAAATAATTAAAAATTGATTTTAAAAAAATAAAATAATGAAAATAATAAAAACAAAGTAAAACAATATTTAAAAGAGTGGATGGAGGAAAATGAAATATCATTTTCAATGCCAAACGATGGAAAATATTTTCCGAAACTTTTTCATATTTTAGTGAAAATTGGAAAACATTGTCATTTTCCTAAAAAATAACTTTTCGGATAATATTTTCTGAAAATGTCATATTTTTTGCCAAACAAATAGAGCCTTACAGTAGTATGAACTCATGGGTGGTGTGAGTATAAATCTTGTAATTTTATCTTCACTTATAGGTTCAAGGAAAAATCCACCTTCAGGCAATAGGCATGTTCTATATACAAAAAGCCCATCGTATTGTAAATTTATTAATATTTATCATTTTGGGAAAAATTACTAAAAAATTCTTACACCTATTGCATTTATGCCAATTTAGACTTAAATCTTTCAATTTGATCAGTTAAGTCCTAAACCTTTGACGATTTAACAATTTAGTTCATCCAGCCAAGTTTGACCGAAAATCATTGACATGGACATTTTTATAAGTTTTTTTAGAAATTTTATTTTGAATTTTTCTTTCTTTCTTTTCCTACAAAGTCTAGCAAGTGTCACTGGCTGACCCTTGCCGGTCACAAGCAAAATATTTTTAAATACATTACTACAATGTTAAGTTAAATGACAGATTTTTAAATAAATACTGATCATAGAAGGATATCGTTATTTTTTTAAAATAATTTTAGGGCACGGCTGCTAGACATAGGGTTATTTGAAGGTCCATAAAGTATTTTGCAAGCCCCATGAACCGCAAGCAATTAGCAACTACTATAAGGAGCTATCAAATTCGCTTTGGACTCTCTTTGACCATCCAATTTTCGAAAGTAAACACCATAATCCACAACATTATTTATGATAAAATTTGGGATTTAAAATACCCTCGACGCCATATGTAGAATTCTAAGTTCACTAGCGAGTTAATTCAAAATTTAAGGTGTTAAACTTATAATTAAATTCTATCACACTCTTTGTCCAATCCGACATACGTTGGAATTTCGATCAAAGCTAAACAACAGACAATCAAAATCCCGAGTATGAACGGTTTCTACTACTGGAATTATATACGTGTGTATCTACGTATTCTGCATTGTCGACCTTACAAAACTTTAAAAAGAAATTAGCTATGCAAATGCTGGAATTATACCGATCATTATAAGAAAATTTCACCAAATGTAAGTATTTGTCTCGAGGGCCACAAAATTATGCAGGATCCCAACATGCCTTTCAAAGTCTAAATCATTCTATAAGGCTGTTCATCTATTTGCAGATGGAGATCTCTAATATTGTGGAGTTTAGTACCAATTACCGCTTCTTGTAAGCTCCTCAGGAAAAGGAAAAAAAAAAAATAATACTACTCCAGGATCTCTGTTAGATACAAAATGCTCATTGGAAGCACATAAGGCTTCACTATCTCATTGAACATATTGCTTTGTCAAATCGTCTAATAAAATGTTAAATCGATAGGACAACAAAACGTGCAGATTTCATCGAGTCATACACATAATAAGAGAGGAATCCGGCAATTTTCTCATGAAATACGAGACTTAAACCAACCTCCCTTGCTAAAAAAAAAAAAAAATTAAGGGTGTTTGGTTCCATGGAGTTGCATCTTGGTGAGAAATCTACTTCGGCCATCCACCAAAACCCTAGCTGCTCATATCCCCCAAGAACGGAAAAAATCGGACTCAAGAAAGCTGAACCCCTTTTCCTATTTTTGACTTGTGCTTGCTGCCGTTCTAACATATGTAGCTGGTGCACCAAACCTGAAATGAACATGACAAATAAATTTTTTTTTTCTTATAAACGCCAAACTTATTTATATAACCCCTCTAAATAATATCCATCGGGGTACAAAATCAATTTGCTGCTCCGTCAAGTCAACCATGTATAACGCGCAACCTGAACTTGCGATGCATTTGACTCACCTACCCCCTGCGAGCCATTTCAGCCCAATCATCATCGTCATCACGTAGCTGACCAACCCGTGTGAAAAGAACAAGTATCTTTTGGGATTTATAGCAATTTGGAGTTATCTGATCCCCAAGATAACAAGCGTGTATACGCAGAATTCTCTCTCTCGTTTTCTCCTGGCATTAACATCAATGGCTAGGGCTCGGCACTGTTTGAATTCGAACCATCGAATGGAACTGAGCCGAACTAAAATTATTAGGTCCGCTCGAGCTGGAGAGGTGATTCGAAATTATTGTTACACTAAAGAACTTCGCCGCACGGTGTAGCTTTATCATTGGATAACGATCGGAGCTCCCGACCAATTCCTAGCTGATAAAGTTGAGCACTGGATGAGAATCAAGAGCATCGGATAAGTGAAAGAGAAAAGCAAAACGGTAGATCAAGTCCGGTTGATTCGAATTCGGTTTCAGACCGTCACGTAGCTCAGTTTGATTTTGATTTTCTTCCGAAATGATATTAATTTCATCTGGTCCGTTTCCCCCATCCAAGCCGGACCATACTGAATCGTGCTCACTCCTATCTGCGTATGTTATCATGCCCACAAAATTAAGAACCGAAAAAGATGGGCCCGCCTGTCTCTCCTCTCATAAGTCGATAGAGAGCTCTCTCTCGATTTTCGCCTGCGACCGACTATTTCCCAGCTAAGCGCACGAGCCACAAGTTCTTACTCGCGTCTGCGACTGTTTCCGCCGTGTCGCGGTTCCACGTCTGGATCATACCTGACCGGGTTTTAAGCTCGCGCCGTACTCGATCAGCGGGATCGGCCTTAGCCGGCCAGCTCGCTCAAAGACAACCCCACCACTGCAATACGTCAGGCTTTCATTGACAACTTCCTAAATCCCAAGTAGCATTTGGTTGGTGCCCGATGTGTGTCCGAAATGGTAGGGGGAGATGGGCATGACGATCTGCTTTCGTTGCTTCCACCCATTTCACCAACCCCCCTCCCCGCCTTCGCCTACTACAGGAGAATCATTCCTTCTGACGAGTAAACCAAACCCACGCGCGTTTGGACTCCTAAGTGCGAATCACAGACAAACCAGGCCTCCACGTGTCGCGATCCTGATGCCCCAGGGTCAGCTAATCCTACGGCTAATCTCCGTTTTCAACTAACCCATCGGCCCACCCACCCATCCACCCAATTTCAAGACGCCTCTATTTAAACAACCCCGCCTCTGATCACCATCCTCAGGAAAATCTCACTTGAATTCTTGAGTTTTTCCTTAGCCAAATAAGGCAAATAGAAAGCAAATTTGAGCTCTTCTTCGCATTCATTTCTCTCCTCATATACATTACTAGTGTACACGGGTTTCCGAGGCTCGTCGAGCTCTATACCGCAATTCGTGTCGGAGCCGGATCCGTCTCCTCGCGTCAATTATCGTTCCACTACCTTTTACGGCACACGCGTTGGAGAGTCGAATGGAGATGGAGATGGAGAGCGCTAACGGCAACGGCTTCCACGGCCTCTGCGCCAAGAACCGCCCCGCCGACCCGTTGAACTGGGGGGCGGCAGCAGAGGCCCTCACGGGGAGCCACCTCGACGAGGTGAAGCGGATGGTCAAGGAGTACCGGAAGCCGGGGGTGCGCCTCGGCGGGGCGTCCCTCACGATAGCTCAGGTAGCGGCGGTGGCAAGCCGCGAGGGGGTTGGGATCGAGCTCTCGGAGGAGGCCCGCCCCAGGGTCAAGGCCAGCAGCGATTGGGTCATGGAGAGCATGAACAAAGGGACCGATAGCTACGGGGTCACCACCGGCTTCGGCGCCACTTCTCACCGGAGGACGAAGCAAGGCGGTGCGTTGCAAACGGAACTCATAAGGTAAAAAATTTACACTATGTTAATGATTAAATCACCCCATTTTCGGCAAAATTCATGATTGGATATAACTTGTGACCTATATACGTGTAATAATTGAAAGGTCGTAAGTACGTAAAAAGAGGAGGTAGGTCGCTTACGAGTGATCCACTCCACCTGTTTCTTCACCTATAGGTGAAGGCTCATTAAAGCTTTTCGTTAATTTTTTTTTTTCCTTCTTCCGATTCCTGAATAATGACGAAAAGGGGGCGGAGAATTCGGAGCGAGGAACAATAATGACGAGGAAAAATAGGTTACTTGTTTTGAGATTGGGATCATTTATGGTTGGCTAGTGACAACTATGAGACCATGGTCATGTGACAGAAGGTGTCATATTTATTAGACTTGGGGAGA
This sequence comes from Psidium friedrichsthalianum, assembly GCA_019149425.1. Classification (NCBI taxonomy): domain Eukaryota; kingdom Viridiplantae; phylum Streptophyta; class Magnoliopsida; order Myrtales; family Myrtaceae; genus Psidium; species Psidium friedrichsthalianum. The sequence goes on from JAGVVM010002669.1 coordinate 5,448, forward strand.
TGCGAGGACTACCAAGTATTTTTGTTGAAACTTTGATTTGCTCCATCTAATATATATATAGGCTTGAAAAATCTGTTAGCGGTCGTATTCAGTCTTTACCTTATTTGTCTTCTCTCCTGTATTTCACTTCACGCGCTAGGGAAAGTTCTTTTAACTTAGGAAAGAAGTGAGAGACAGACGTCCTTGTCTAATGGAAGTTCTGAAAATGGAACAGGTTCTTGAACGCCGGGGTCTTTGGGAACGGCACGGAGTCCTGCCACACCCTGCCTCAATCCTCCACCAGAGCCGCCATGCTGGTCCGGGTCAACACCCTCCTCCAGGGCTACTCCGGCATCCGGTTCGAGATCCTTGAAGCCATCACCAAGTTCCTCAACCGCAACATCACCCGTGCTTGCCTCTCCGGGGCACCATCACCGCCTCGGGCGACTTGGTCCCCCTCTCCTACATCGCCGGGCTCCTGACCGGCCGGCCCAATTCCAAGGCCGTCGGGCCCGACGGGGAGTCGCTGGACGCCGTTGAGGCCTTCCGGCTCGCCGGGATCGAGACGGGCTTCTTCGAGCTGCAGCCCAAGGAAGGGTTGGCGCTCGTGAACGGCACGGCTGTTGGGTCTGGCTTGGCTTCCATTGTCCTCTTCGAGTCCAACATACTTGCGGTCCTGTCAGAGGTCCTGTCCGCGATCTTCGCCGAGGTGATGCAGGGGAAGCCGGAGTTCACAGACCACTTGACACATAAACTGAAGCACCATCCCGGGCAGATCGAAGCTGCGGCTATAATGGAGCATATCTTGGACGGAAGCTCTTATGTGAAGGCTGCTCAAAAGTTGCATGAGATGGATCCACTTCAGAAGCCGAAGCAGGACAGGTATGCTCTGAGGACTTCTCCCCAGTGGCTAGGGCCCCAGATCGAGGTGATCCGAGCAGCGACCAAGATGATCGAGAGGGAAATCAATTCAGTCAATGACAACCCGCTGATCGACGTCTCGAGGAACAAGGCCCTGCACGGTGGGAACTTCCAGGGGACCCCGATTGGTGTCTCCATGGACAACACTCGCCTAGCGATCGCGTCCATTGGGAAGCTCATGTTCGCGCAGTTCTCGGAGCTTGTCAACGACTTTTATAACAACGGCCTGCCCTCAAATCTGTCGGGTGGGCGCAACCCTAGCCTGGACTACGGCTTCAAGGGCGCAGAGATCGCAATGGCGTCGTATTGCTCGGAGCTCCAATTCCTCGCTAATCCCGTCACCAACCATGTCCAGAGCGCGGAGCAGCACAACCAGGATGTCAACTCCCTCGGCCTGATCTCGTCGAGGAAGACCGCTGAGGCGGTCGACATATTGAAGCTCATGTCTTCAACTTTCCTGGTTGCTCTGTGCCAGGCCGTTGACCTGAGGCATTTGGAGGAGAACCTGAAGAGCGCGGTGAAGAACACGGTTGGCAGGGTGGCCAGGAAAGTCCTGACGGTGGGCGCCAATGGCGAGCTCCACCCGTCCCACTACTGCGAGAGGGACCTGCTCAAAGTGGTCGATCGCGAGCACGTGTTTGCCTACGCTGACGACCCCTGCAGCGCCACCTACCCGCTGATGCAGAAGCTGAGACAAGTCCTGGTTGAACAGGCGCTGGTGAACGGCGGGAACGAGATGAACCCGAGCACCTCGATCTTCCAAAAGATCGGGGCTTTCGAGGAGGAGCTCAAGGCCCAGTTGCCGAAGGACGTCGAGAGCGTCCGGTCCCAGTACGAGAGAGGCAGCCTGGCCATCCCGAATCGGATCAAGGAGTGCAGGTCGTATCCGTTATACAAGCTGGTGAGGGAAGAACTGGGGACTTCCCTGCTCACGGGTGAGGACGTGATATCGCCCGGCGAGGACTTCGACAAGGTGTTCACGGCGATTTGTGCCGGAAAATTGATGGATCCGCTGCTGGAGTGCCTAAGCGGTTGGAACGGCGCTCCTCTTCCCATCTCTAAGTAGCTTGTCTTGCATTCTTTCCTTTTTCTTTCAATTTACTTGCCAAGTAAAGCTCACGCGTGCGATCGTTTATATCGAAAGACAATTGTATTCTCTTGCTTTCTGTTTGTTCCTTTTGTCTGCCCTCCCAAGTGAAGAAACTTGTTATATAAATACTTTACTAAACTTTTACATTATATCAAATGCTTTCTCATCCAATCATAACATACAATTTTTGTGGAGATATAAGAGCTATTATACCGTCTTCAACCAATGGCACCGGAATTCCACGACATAATTATCCAAAAAGTCTTAAACTTTTTGATGATTTATCAGCTTAGTTCTAAACCTTTTTAATTGTGCTAATTCACTCCTAAACCTTTTAAAAATTTGTCAATTTAGTCCTAAAATTTTCAATTATGCCTATTTAGTCATAAACCTTTTGAAGTTTTTGTCAATTTAGTTCTAAACCTGTTATTTGAATAGTTGGTCAAAAAGGCTATGTTGATAAATTGGTAGACCATTGAAATGTTTTGGACTAAATTGGAAAATGATGAAAATGTTTAGGACTAAATTAGTCCAATTGAAAGATTTAGGATTGAATTGACTGCCTTACAATAAGTTTAAAATTTTTTGGACAATTTTTCGGAATTACACTGTGATATATGTTCATTGAAAAAGAGTGTTTGGGAAAAGAAAAATCAAGAAATGTGGCAAATCGAAAAGGCTTTATGAGATTCGAAGTGCTTCGTTGTGGAATAAAAGGTACAAGTTCAACACGTAAGTGAAATTAGAAGAAGAAAAAGAAGAGAAGGTTGAATCAACAAAGCTCCGTGGAGTATAGAGAAAAGTACAAATTCAAAATCACTATGGACTGTTCTAAAACTTGGCTCTCATATTATGTTAGAAATTTTAGGTAGAGGGAGTCCACATCAATATAAAAAGGCTATAGGACCCGTTGTTGAGCGATGTGGAATAAATTTTCAACATCCTCTTTTACTTGCAAGCCGAATTGATGGGCCTATTCAACCTCCTATGTTACTAAATCCACCCCCATTTAGTACATGAGCCAAAATTGCCCTTAACCATCCAACTAAATTTTAAGGTTGTGAAGCCTAAATTTATTCACATTCCTTTTTTTCTTTATGGATTTTCTATTTTTATGTAGGATCCGGTTGTCATAATTTATACTGTCACGTGTTTTAAAAAAAATTGAGTGGGGCGTATTAATATCCTTATTTTTTTTTCTTTTTAAAGGATGCCGCTTTACATATTGACTTCTCAAAAAGAGAATTTTCTTGAAACCAAGTTCTTTTCCATGTTGTTGAACAAACTTACGGATTGATAAGAGTAATGATGAATATGAAGCTAATTTTCATTTTCTAAATAGAAATAGATTTAAATTGGAAGGAAAGTGATAAAAGGAAAGTGAGAGTTTGAAATAATGTAGCATCCCAAAATTCTGCATTAGTAAGATAATTGAATTCGATGGATTTTTTTAGCCATGAGTTCCTTTTTAATAATTAATATTAGATTTTCGAGATTTGAGGGACAAGATTTTGACGTTAATTTATTGAATTGAGAAGGATATTGAAAAATCCTAAGGCATTGGACAAGGGAAATCGAGTAGAATTAAGCGAGTTGAGTTAATCGAGTTGTCAAATCGAAGTATCGAGACCATTCACATCCAAGCCTAGTCCTGGGCGAATTTTAGAAGTGAATTTATCATTTTTCCCATAAAAGGCAACTTTACGATTTTTCCCTTTGCCTTCAAATGACCATTTTATCCTTTTTGCAAAATTATCATTTTGTCCTTGAGTGCTAAATTACCAAAATAACCTCAACCTTTTTGCCAGGTGATTAACTCACCCCTTGTTGTGAAATTATCAAATTGCTCCTTGCGTTAATGGCTAAAGGACAAAAGTCATTATGAGCATTTATGGCTTGGCCCCACCATTTACTCGCTCTTCCTTCCCTCTTCCTCATTTTGGCTGTGACTCTTCCTTTCTTTTTCCCATTCAGCCATGACATCCCTCCCTCTCCCTCGCCTCCATTTTTGTTGGCTGCTCCCAACTTCACCGCTTGTCTTTTGTTGCTACGCCACTGCGGGTTACCGCTACTCATCGTTCATCACTACGGTGTCACGCTCTTCATTATTTAAGGATAATTTGCATTTCCATGATCTCATAGACCATCATTCATAATTGACTAGATCATTGATAGAAGTTATATCCAAATACCAAATATATTGTCATCGCTATGTCGTTGTTCATCACCGTGCACTGCCATGCCGTCCTCCACCTCCAAGCCAAGCCATCATCGTGTTGCTGTGTCATCATTCGTCACCGTGCACTGTCACACCGTCTACTATCGTCGCTAGCTGCATGCCCAAGCCACCTGCTGCCTGCGCCGCTCGTGTCGCCGTACACCCTCATCGCCGTTGTCTTCGCCAGTTGCATTAGTTTGTAAGTTAACCTCATAATCCTTAATTAGCTTATTAATTGCATTTAGGGTTAGTTTAGATTATGTTAATTATGGTTAGTTTATGTTAATGGTGGTTAGTTTATGTTAATTAACCATAGTTAGGTTAGTTGACCTTAGTTAGGTTAATTAACTGTAGTTACTTTAAGTTAACCATTTTTACTTTATGTTAACTGTAGTTACTTTTTATTAATCATGGTTAGGTTAATTAACTAAAGTTACTTTAATTAAATAAGGTTGGATTGATTAACTAAGGTTGGGTTAATTAATTGTAGTCGGATTAATTAACCATGATTGAAAATAATAACAATAATAATAATAATTTGGTTATTATTTAATGCTCTTAAATGTATATATAGACCTATTTATAGTCGCCCATATTTGAAATTGAATTATTATACCAAAAAATGAAATTTTGGACACCTAATTAAGAAACTATGAGATAGTGCCAGATTGTTATGTTTTCATGTTCGAAAAATCCAATACAGTATAAAAATGAGGAATACTAAGTTTGACAATAAATGCTTATCTCTATGATCATGTGCGAATTTTTTTATTATATATTGAAGCATAAATAATTTCAATCAATTGAGTTGTGAGTATAACCATGTTTGCATTGGGCTAAATGCGAAGATATAAATTGGCATGTTTGTCTGGCGTGCTTGTGTATGTTGACACCTGATTTTTAATCACATTTTCTCTTTTAAAATTAATTAAAAAGTCATAAAAATTCATAAAATTAAAAAATCAACTTTGGGGACCTTGGCCAAGCCTAGAAAACCATCTTTGAACAAAAAATGATTTTTCATATTTTTAGTATTTTTCAGCATTTTTTATTTTCAAAAATTCATAGAAAATCAAGAAAAAATGAGAAAATTGAAAAATCAATTTTGAAAGCCTTGACCAAGTCTAAGGAACCAATTTTGAATAAAAAGTGATTTTTCATATTTTTTTTCGTATTTTTAATATTTTTTTGAAATATAAAAATACTTAAAAATTCGGGAAAAATAACATTTGAGACCATAAAAATACATAGAAATAGTCTATATTTTTCTTTTAATTCCCTTTTCATGTTTTCCATCATAAATTCAAAAAATAAAATTTGGGGTCATATGTTCCTTCACGAGCATAATCTCGAATCGGCCCTAAAAAAATCCAATTCAAGTCATTTTATTTTTATTTTTCACTTTTAGAAGTTGTGACATTATCCTCTAATAGTCTAAATTTTTATCTTGGCCCAATATACCAAAAATGACTCAATTTTGTAAAAAAGGCCTTAGTTGAATTTTGCATTAAAATCTCAAGAACTAGAGTGTAAATACCTAACACTTGAGGGATGTCGTGACCCGAAGGAAATTTTAATTTATTTATTGATCGGGTTAACGGATTATCAGGTTAATTAACTAACCTAATTCGGACCCTCCCAAGCCTTACCGAATCGTGACTTTGGTTTTTGTTTAAATGATTTTAAAAATTGGAGTCGCCACTAATCGTTCTTGGTAGATCGATTAGAAACCTAAATAAATTAGCGGGAGAACTAATTTATTTCTGCGAACTAGAGATTCAGAGTTCGGGGACTTGGTTACGCTAGATTACTTTAACGCCTTTTCGGTATCATTTTATTTCATGAAAAATCATTTGAGATAAGATTTGGGGTCAAACTGACCAGAAGGGTAAAATGGTCATTTTTCAAAGATCGGGAATTGGAAATAGGTTAAACCAGTTGAATGTGATCATTCCTTATTTCCTACAATTTCTGAGAACTTTTCTAAATTATTTTTTTGATTTTCTAGAGACAATTTGCCCATGAGGGGTAAAATTGTCGTTTCATAAAGAAATGAGAGTCAAAGTCACAAAATATGGGTCTGGCCGGTCAAAATTGACCACTTTCCATTTCCTGTAGTCTGTGAGAATTTTTTTTTCGGAATTTTCCAAGATAATTTGCCCATGAGGGGCAAAATCGTCATTTTAAAAATATCAGGAAAGAAATTCACCAAAAATAGGATTAGCTAGTTAAAATGGCATGTTTCTTAGTTTTTAGGATTTTTCTAAATTTTCTTGAAATTTTTCAGGCAATTTGCCCATAAGAGGAAAAATTGTCATTTTGAAAATATCAGGAAGGGAAATCATCAAAAATAGGATTGGCCAGTTGAAATGACCCGTTTCCTAATTTTTGGGATTTTTCTGAATTTTCTAGAATTTTTCATACAATTTGCCCATAAGGGGCAAAATCGTCATTTCGAGAAGATTGGAAGGGCAAAACTGCCAGAAATGGGATTGGCTGTTTAAAATAGCCTTTCCTTGATTTTTGAGGCTTTTAGAAATTTTTGGAATTTTTTTTTCAAATTTAAATTGTTTTAATATTATATTATTATATTATTATAATGTTAAACAGAAGGATGGCCAAGTTGGTTTGCGCTCAGTTCCTTTCACGATAGGTCCTGGGTTCAAAACTTCTCGGCGCTAAGTGACTTAACCGGGGGCCCGTGGTTGTGGGGTCTGCGGGTCCTCCCGAGGACTGGTCGTACTTCACCGCTGGTTTGAGCACAAGCTCACTGGCCGCGCGGACACCTCGATTATCAAAAAAACAAAAAAAAAAAACAGAAGGGATCAAGTCGAGCCTCAACCTTCAGGCCCGCAGATATAAACTACGTCTGGACTGGGCTCATGATTGAGCCCAGCCTGAGGACTTCATAAATTAAGACAAACTCAAGCTAAACATGGCCCAAACACAAGCTAAACATGTGACAAATAAACCAAGCCCACCTGGGAGAGCGTACTTACCTGACTCAGCCTGGGACACCAATTCTGAGCAAACGTTCGCATTCATCCGACGCAGTTGCACCTGCTGCCACGTAGTTTCAACGGGTGGCTACCAAGAATACCAAGATCCTGTACCCTCCCAAGGGATTGACGCTGGCAATGATAGCTCAAAGTAAGCTGTGCCTGCTGTTTAGGGCTTGCAGGTTTGCATATTCTCCTGCCACGGGGCCTAGGCCATTATAAATCTCTCTCCGAAACTTTCTCTGTCCTGAAATATTAACAGACCTCAGGGCCTCCGCTTCTTCCCTTGAGTATCTTCATTTGGTTCCGCCTCCCTCTGCTCGACAAGCATCTATAAGTTCATCCAAATGCAATAAATTGTCTCGCTTTACACCTTTCCCGTTCTTCCGAGGATTTTTAGTCTTCTTTCCATCTGTCACTTCTTTCGCATTTTTTTACCAACATTTCCTTCGGAGCATCTTGTAAAACTTACCACCATTCCCATCTCCTTGTCACCTCCATTTCCAATTCCAGGGAATGAGATAGGTTCAATCAATGCAGTGTCGTTGATGACTTGAACCTTTGAAGAACGTCTAAGAGGACCATCTGTTTCGTTCTTGCCCTCCATGCTGTCAGAAGTATAAACAAACCCCCAGAAACTTTGTTTCCGTCAATTACAACTCATATCACGTCAATAGCGGCGGATTAATCAGTAACAAATTCTGGCTGGGCTACCTTTCTAAAGATTGACCCACCTTTAAGATCACCCAACAACTGCTGCTTTTTAATCTCCAACAGATCCGCGGATACTTTGCCTTTAGCAAGAAACTCCCCATCTCCATTCACATCCAAAGAAGATGGGTCACCCATACTTTCACAAACAGAGTTCCTCTTGGTTTCCTCCACGGTGTCCTCCTCAACGACTTCCTGTAAACTGACAGACCCCCCCTCTCCCGTCTTCGAAGAACTTGATGTGGCCATCGCGTTCACCATACTCCTACAAACTTCCGCGGACAACGAACCCAACGCACAGTCACGCGATTTTTGCACTGGGCACAAACTTGCGATCGCACCATTGACACCGGAGGTAGTGGCCAGTTGTCCATCGTGCCCTCGTTCATCAGATTAAGCAGAACTCAAGGTGCATTGGCGTTTAGCAGCTTGAGTAAGCTCCGCCTCATGCTGTTGCTGGGCATCCAAGTCAACGTGTGCTTTCGGAGGAGCAAGAGCAGGAGGTTCCACAAAGTGAAGCTTAGGATCCCCAGCGAGTTTTCTGCTTTGCCTTAACTTGCCTGTTCCTCATATCTACCCTGTTTCAAGACATAACAATGGGTATGTTCTCACACTCCTGCAGAGATCGCGATGCCATGTAGGTACGTTCCTATAGGTCAACCGAGCGATAACGCCAAAGATGATGATAGTGCGTTAACCATGATCCGGGCGAAGATCTTCCTCCACTTGAGGACGATCTTGGAGGTCTCTCAGTAGACACTGAGGAACCAAAGGAATTGCAGTTCGTGTTGATCTCTGCCTGTCATCTTTAGAGCTCCCGTTTTTTAATCTGCCGAAATACAGAGGAGATCCCTGACCAAGACCACTTCTCCCCTCTTATTGTTCACTCTCTTTTTCTTTTTTATCATCCTCCTATTCCTACGTGCCTTCCTGATGCAATGCTGCTTAACAAGCGAGTTCCATGATCCCAACATTGACAAAACTATCACAACCTCCCGTTGCAAACGTGCCATAGATTGGGTGGAATACAATTGCATTAATTGGATATACAATGTCCCTTCCCGCCTTTGATTTTCTGTGACACTTAAAGGCATATTTTCTAGCCTGACTTGCCTCAGAAAGATTGAAAACAAATTCCATGGCAACTCTTCCTTCCACAAAACTAAGAGCATATCCTGTTCCATTTGGATAGCATCGCACACATCTAGCTTGATATTTCAGAAAAGACTCCCTACGTTGCTCAGGTTGAGACATGTTCTGCAAATCATACATGTTCACGGGTCTTCCAGCCGTTGCTACCACGAGTCAATTACCAACAAGTGAGAGAGAGTAGACACGTTCAGGCTGTGGATATATTCCAACCAGAGTACGGTCTTGCCCACTTGCGCCTCGAGGATCCCAACATTTCAACGTTTTGTCCAGTTACCCGTGATGACTTGCCCTGTAGCATAAGAGTATTCAACACGGCGCGCAGGGGCATCATGTTTCCCCAAAATATCCTCCTTCCCAGCAGTCCAGCTCCATAAGCCTCTTTTGGTGAAGCTTGGAGCTCCCCTTTCGTAGACTCTCTGGACCTTCTTCCCCGAGAACTTTCTCTCCGTTTTTTCCGAGACGTTTTGCGCGCGGATGGCTCCAACGATGATTTAGAGCTGCATGAGTATGACCCTCACTTTCACACCAGAGTGTCCGTCCTCGGTGAGCTCTTTCGTCAAGACCTCGTTGCTGCTGAAGCTCAAACTCCCCAACGAGTTCTGCAGGATCAGCTGTTGTTGCTATTGCGGCTGCTGGCAATGCTGCTGCTGGGGCTGCAGCTTGCTCGTCTACATCATGGCCTTCTTCTTCTTCGTCGCACGAGTCAGTTACAGCTCGTGAATGGTGGATTCTCAAAGTGGTCTATGACCAGCAAGGAGGGAACCCAGTTGAGGAATCTTCAGCAGCCGACCGAAAGATGAAAGTCCTCTCACAGGATATGGACTTCTCGTATTATCGCTAATGCGCAGGTGTGTCGTTGCCACAGGGTGGCGCGTGCTCTGGTCTTCGAAGATTCGCTGGGAACATCCCTTCTGTGGTTTCCCACTTCCACGGACACGGAATCGAAGAAAATGCAAAAAAAATCCAGCCGGCACGGGCGAGACGGTTGCAAAGTTGCCGAGACGGAGGACCGAGAAGGCCCCTCTTTTGAGAGAGAGACCTCTCAATTCTCAGATCCCCCCTCCCCCTGTGCCCAGACGCCAGCTACCTTTCCCCTCTCTCTGGGCATGTGAATGCCCCCCCATTTCCATCAGAGAGAGCCCTCCTTTTTCCTTTTTTTCTTTTTAAATGATGGTGTCTCAGTGCTTTCCTCATTTGCATGCGGTGGGAAAAGATTCCCTGAGTGGTGCACCGAAAGATAGCATAGCGGAGGTTGTACTGATTTCGACTGGCAGATGTCCATTGTCCTCTATCTGGGAACATGTGGGTAGGTACTTTTCCTCCAAACTTTGCAGGGCTTCCTCGAGGATCTGCACCTAGTGCTCGGCCTCAATCGCAGCGGTGATTTCTGAAGGATTACCTTCACATATTCTACAGCGATAGTCGTTAATTAAATCTTAAGTTAAACGGTACCAAAGCATGGATTGTGAGTAATTAATTCCATGGCCTCCTCAAGTCAATCGTTCAAATGGGATCAACAAACCGGAATAGATATTTGACCATGCGCGAGTCGTTTCTCCAGCTCCTCCAGCTGGTACACGCATTTCTGGAGCTCCTGGTGTTCATCCTTGAGTTGCTTCACATTTGTGGCGAATGGTTAAACTTTCAATTCGTCCCGGCTCCTATAAAGCCGATAATCCACAATTCCATTGCTGTTGGTTACTTCTCTTGATGGGAAAACAGACGCACCATTCAAACTACACTCACTGCTCTTGGACACCGGATGCAATGTATGCTGCTCCAGTTGCCTCTCCTCTCATGACGTCTGAATCTGCTATAGATTTATGAGTTCCAACCGACGCAGAAATAGAACCAACACCTTCAGAAACTACTTCATCCCCATCTCTCATCTAGCGGACATCAGGGACCCCAATTTCCATATCTTCGACATATTCAGAGCTTAACTCTCTACTACCAATGTTCCCATCTGGTTTGTTCAGGTCATCCCGAAGGTTCAAGGATTTATAATCCGATTCCATTTGGTTTACGTGTTTGACAAGCAAGTCCTCATTCATTTTAGAGCTTAACTTATCACCACAAATGGCTGAACTAATTTTCAAGCCTAGGGCATCCTCTCAAAGCCATTCTTGCTTCTTCTCGACGGCGAGAGACTGTTGGATTGACAATGTTTAGTCTAGATTCAAGACTGTGGCATCAAGGAGGCCAAGATGTAAATTTGGACTATTAGAGGACAATGTCACGACTCTAGAAATGCCAAAATCAAAAATTACAGAGCTAAAATGAATTTTCTACAATTTTTTCAATTAACCTAAAAATGAGATTAACAAAGTAATTCTCGATTCCAGATTAATTTTTGTAAATTTTATTTGGAAAAAATGAAGAGAAAATTAAAAGAAAAATACTGATTATTTTTTTTTAAATATTTTTACGGCCTCAACTGCTATTATTTATTAAATGTTTAATTATTTTTGTATTATATTTTTTTGAGAAATATTAAAAAAATATGAAAAATATGAAAAATTATTTTTGTTCAAACTTGGTTCCCTAGGCTTGGCCAAGGTCCCCAAAGCTGATTTTGTAATTTTCTCATTTTTTCTTGATTTTTCGAAAATAAAATGCCGAAAAATACTGAAAATATGAAAAATCATTTTTTGGTCAAAATTGATTCCCTAGGCTTGGCCAAGGCCCCTAAAATTGATTTTTTAATTTTATGAATTTTTATGGATTTTTTTATTAATTTTAAAAGAAAAAAGATGATTAAAAATCAGGTGTCAACAACGGATTATTTTGTAAATAATAAGGTGACACGAGGTCCGGATTTGGCAATTAAATCCGTCAAATCAAGTAACGATTCTAACCATTAAAATCTTCGAGAATGTCATTACTTCAATGGATTCATTTAAATTCGATTATGCCGTGTCATATTCACATGTCGTATTCGTATTGTAATTTTCTGCATTTTTCGCTTAAAAGATCCGAATCTCAAATTGCGACAGATTCTGCCCCATACTTGGTGGTGTAAAGATCTATTGTATTCCATATCTTATATTTTGATTTCTGTATTATCAAACTCCATAATTGGTGAGCCGAGTCACCTGCTGGAGTTTCTTTATTTACTGCATTCTATTTTCTACAGTTTAATTTCTATATTGTCATATCCCAGAATGGGTAAGTCGAGTCAAGGCCGAGCCACTTATTGGAGGTTCTTTATCTATTGCCTTTACTTTTTGCAATTTAATTTCTGCACCATCAAACCCCAGAATGGGAAGGCCGACCTACCCGTTGGAGGTTCTTTATTTACTGCCTTTACTTTCTGTAATTTAATTTCTGTACCATTAAACTCCAGAATTGGAAGCCCAAGCATTCAAAAATACAAAAAAACGTCATTCATGTGCATTTCATATAGTATAGCTCATGCATACTTTGCCATGCCGCATACATATACGTATTGTCATTAATTCATGCATATTCATGCAAAACAAAAAAAATTCAAAAGAAAAATCCTAAAAACTAGGAAACGGCTATTTCGACTGGTCAATCCTATTTTTGTTGATTTCCCTTCTTAATCTTTTCAAAATGACGATTTTCCCCCACATAGGTAAATTGTCTTGAAAAATTTCAGAAAAATCAGAAAAATCCCAAAAATTAGGAAACGGGTCATTCCAACTAGCCAATCCTATTTTGATGATTTTTTTTCCTGATCTTTTCAAAAATGACGATTTTTCCCCTCGTAGGTAAATTGTCTTGAAAAATTTCAGGCAATTCAGAAAAATCCTAAAAAATTAGGAAACAGGCCATTTCGACTAGCCAATCCTATTTTTGATGATTTATTCGTATGTCACATCATCATGTCTACGTTCGTATGCCGAATTTGCATGTCCACGTTCGCATGTAACGTATGTTCATATTTGCATGTCATATTTATATATCTATGCTCGCATGTTCATAATTGCATGTTCACGTTCACGTGTATACATTTACGTGTCTATATTTGTCTATTCACGTTTTGCTTATCCATGCACCAATTACCATCCATGCATTCCATCTAAAAAGCAAAAATACAAAAAGAGAATACCTCATTAGAGCTTTAGGAGTAAACCAAGCATGAGTTGTCAAAATTAGGATATCCATGGAATTAAGCTACCGAAAGGGCATTAGTTTTAATTAACTAGTGTAACCAAGTCCCCGAACTCATAATCTCTGGTTCGTAGAAGTAATTTAGTTCTCCTGCTAATTTACTTAGGTTTCTAATCGACCTACCAAAAATGATTAGTAACGACTCCAAATTCTAAAATCATGTGATAAAAAAATAAAAGTTGCGATTCGGTAGGGTTTAGGAGAGTCCGTATTAGATCAGTTAATCTAATTAACCTAATAATCCGGTAACTTGAAAATTTTTCACCGATCGAAATTTTTAGGTCGCAACAGTGTGGTCACATAATGGTTACCATCGCTTGAGGATACTTGGGGACGAAGCTGACATTGAGGGTACTTGGGGTCGAGCCTAATATGTTCATACCGAGAGTACTTGGAATGACATAATTTATTAGATACTGGTTGCGGTAGGATGCAGGTCAACGCTCCTCACAGAAAAGCCTAATCATCAGTCCATGCCTAGGGTACTTGGAATCACATGACTTATCAATCACCGTCGCTGAAGGAATGGGACAAAGCCCAGTCATGCCGAAAGAGCACTTAATAGTTCCAAAGGTATCAGGATGAGGCCCTGTTTGGTTCAGCATTTGAAATGAGCTTTGGGGCTCTAAAGTCCCTTGGCCAAATGCAAATGGTGTTTGGCAATTTTTTTGACTCACTTTGGGGAGATGCAATTGCATCTCAAATGCTCTCCAAAGGCCTTTAGCCCATTGGGAAGTTGCATTTCCGAAATGCTACTACAGGTTTTTTATTTTTATTTTTAATCTTTTTATTTTATTTTTTATTTTTTCTTTTAAGAAAGTAACTACAAATAAAATAATTAAAAATAAAAATAGTATTTTCGAAAAATAAAAAATAAAATAAAATGAAAATAATTAAAATAGAAATAATGAAAATAAATTAATTAAATAAAATATTTTTAAAAAAATATTTTTAAAATAAAATAAAATAATAAAAATTTAAAAAATCTAAATAATAATAAAAATATAAAATATAAAAAATTAAAAATTAAAATTAATTAAATAAAGAAATTAAAAAAAAATTAAAAAATTGGAAAATAAAAAATAAAAAAATAAAAAAATAAAAAATATAAAATAATTAAAGAAAGTAATTAAAAATTTAAAATTTTGGAAAAATAAAATAAAATAATTAAAAAAATAGAAATAATAAAAATAAAATATAATTAAAGAAATTAAAAAATTTAAAAATTTGGAAAAATAAAATAGAAATAATTAAAATAATAATATAATTAAATAAAGTAATTAAATAACATAATACTTTTTTCTTAAAATAAAAAATTGAAATAATTAAAAATAATTAAAAAAATCAAATCATTTAAAAATAAAATATAATTAAAGAAAGTAATTAAAAATTAAAAAATTGGAAAAATAAAATTGAAATAATATAAAAATAGAAATAATTAAAATTATAATATAATTAAAGAAAGTAATTAAAATAACATAATATTTTTTTCGAAAAATAAAAAAATATTTGAAATAATTAAAAATAATTAAAAAAATCAAATCATTTACAAAGGGTAGTTTTTACCAAACAGCATTTACGTCAAAGTTGCATCCAAATGCACCTTTTAATTATAGTTTACCAAACAATATTTGCATTTCGCCAAACCCCTTTAGCTCAAAGGTATTTGCATTTTTTCAAAGTCCTTTGGCCAAATGCTGAACCAAACAGGCCCGATGTACTGTGGTCAAGTGGTCGTTAATAATTGAAACACATGCAATGCATTATGCATGTGAGATTGTGATAAGTGTTCTGGTTGCACCCTTGGTTTGTGTGTTATTTGTATAATGCCATGATAATACTATACAATGTGTGTGCCAAGGCAGGACAAGTATGCATGTGATTGATGGTTGATTAGCTGAATTAAGTACCTGATCACGTAGTAAGTAGAACGATGCGGTAATCGCACGTTATTGGTCTGCCATCAGTAATAACCTACATGTTTAAGCCATCACGAGCGAGTCAGCACCCTACTCGAGCTTAGGGCGTTGGCTCATGGAGATTTTATATCTTACCCGTTGTTGTGAACTGTCTCAGGACTTATTGCCCCTAAAGAGTTAGATCTCATTGATGAAGACAAGAGTATGAGGGAGAATACAGATCATAAGGAGACTATGAATGAGACATAGTAATCGAAGTAGATATCGTACCCTATAAATTCACCCTAAGTGTTTCGTTGAACTTTTGTAAAAAATATTCAAAATATGCTTATATGTATGTAAATACAAGAAGTTGTACTTTTGCTAGAGAATTGATGTGTTATCTATTTAGTCAAACCCTATTAAAGCTATATCCTATATTGGTGTGCCTGCCTCTGTCATTTTTGTCCTGCACTTGTATTTTAGTATGATTGTCCTGTTTGATCTGATTTTCTGGTGACGCCTTCCACATGCGCCATCTATAACTCAAAAAGTTTAATTAGAGAGCGAGTAATGAGTAAGTTTTGAGGTAACATATTGAAGCGCTACAAATAAACTATAAAATATGGAACCCATCAAGGGCAAATTTGTCTATCTAATGAAAATGGAGGAAATTTAGGGCTTGTATGGCAACCGTTTTAGTTCTCTAATTCTGTTCTCCGGAATCAAAAAGATGAGAATCCTGTTTCGTAACTTAAATAATTCTAATTCTAATTCTATTTTCGAAAACAGTTTAGAGTAGAAACAAAAACAAAAAATTTTATTCTGGAAAAAAGAATTACTTTTTAGAATCACAAAATAGAATGAAGTACCCAATTTCTTATTTTTTTCCTTTAAATTTCAAAAAATCCCTAAAAATAGAAAAAGCTTAGATTAGGCTAGTTTGACTTCATCTTCATAAATTTGGGTCTAGATTCTCTAGATTTCATAGATTTTGTTTTTTTAGGAAACTCATAAATACCTTTGAAATTAAATCCGAACCATATTCTCTAAACTCTTAGGGATTCGTTTGGATTTTATGATGTGATTTATTAATGCCATGATTCCTTGATTATGCACTTGATTTCATTGATTGTGATTTGTCTAGATTGATATACCTTAGACCTAGTCTAGTTTTAGAAAATTTTGGAAAAAAGACAAAAGTAATCAGCATGAACACTTAGTAAGCTTTCATTCCTAAGTTTTGAATGAATTAATATTGAGATTTGATTTTCTAGAATAAAAAATGCACACCAATGCAGGGCAATGCAATGCATTTTCCTTGCAGAAATAAAGGTATTACTCATGTCAGTTGTCCATTCACTTAAAAGTGTTAGATGAAACCCCATAATAAATAGCAAAAATGACTCGTGATGATTCTTGATATATATTTTTACATTTCAATATGTAACATGTTATATAAGAGAATCAATATGAATTAATCTTTGATTAATTCAAAATGTAGAATGAAATTTCACAAAGTAATTATGTAATTATTTGACATAAATGAAAAAAATTGAGAAAAGAAATTCTTCCCGAGAACGAAAATTATGTGTAGTTCCCAATATGTTTATGCTCTAGGAACATAAATTTTATTTAGTTACCAAACATGTTTTGATTTTCTAAAACTCATCCAAGAAACAGAATAAAAAAAATCATTTTAATCAGAATCATTCTTTCGGATCAAAATGGTTGGCATACAAGCCTTAGTAACCTTGTGAAAATGATCCACCCTATTAATATTTACAAGATCATACAATATGTTCATCAAATTTTATCAATTGCATTATTTGTTGGAAAATTTAGCAAATGGTAACTAATGGAATAGACTCTGAGGTGTAATAACGCTATCTTTAAGAAATTAACTACCCTACAATGGTGCTAATGGTTATCGATAAAGATTATCTAGTATACAACATATTTTCAACGAGAATATTATATAGCAATTCTAATATTTCTCCATAAACTCTCTAGGGAAACAATCCAAAACAAAGGTTGTACTTCTCTTGTTTGGAAAGAATGAAAAGCGAAAGTAGAAGAAGTGAAGTGAATGTTGAATAGAATCGCTTAATATATTAGAGAGATGAACACAACCTTCCATGCTCTTCCGAATAAACACAACTTTTGATGTGTTTGAAAATAACTATAATTTGGACATAACTCTTTATATCCAAAAACATTTATTTTCAACACAACTTTTCATGTCCGAAACTCTCAATTGCGTACACAACTCTTCATGTCCAAAAATTACCATGTCTAAAAAGTTGCATTCTTTAGACTAATTAATTAAAAATTAAAAATTAAATTAATAAAAGTAACCACAACTCTTATGTGAATAGTCGTGTCATTTTGTTAGGACATTACAGTTAAATTGTTATTTTTAATTTTGGAAAATATTGTTGATTAGTGCCAATTTAAACCGCGCAAGTTTGCAAAGTGCTAAGTGCGTTTAACAATCGCGCACTCACAAACAAGTATAGTAGAGTCTAATCTACTTGCCTATTTCTTTATTTGAAAGCCTATAATAACTTTTTAACTAATAAAATGTACCTTCCCTTCCATCCCACGGGGGACGAAGAAAATGCACTTTTTGCTTGTTTTTCAAACAAACATTATTCTTACAAAATTCATCGTTAATTAAATACATAACATTCACTTATTACAAATAATTGTTTATTATAATTACTATTCTACTACAGGTAAATTGAGATAGAGAAAAGAGGAAGGACGCCTTGAGATTGCTACAATAATCGGAGTTGTTTTTTTTTTCTTTAACCCTAAATTGGAGTTTAATTGCTACGTTTCGTAGTCAGATTAGGATAACAATTTATCTTGTTCAGTGTTTGGCGGCATCCTCCAGACCAAATATATCAAGATAAAATAATTGATAAGAAATCCAGGGTCGGAGCTAGGATAAACCTAGATTAGATGAAAAGGTTTAAAATATAACATAACAAGCTTCATCTTCTAACATTGAGTGATGGACCCATGTGATATTGCTTCACTGGCCACCGACCACCACCACGATAGCTGACCGTCGACTTTAGTCCGCCGCGCGATCATGTCGCTTCTGACCATTGCCGATTGTCGTTGCCGGCTAGCCGATGGTGTTCCAGGATTGAGGGTTGAAAGGAGAAGTTATATACGTCGCATGGTTATCACCATCGAACTTGAATCTCCCGTTAAGTGCGTTAGATCTCTCCAAGTCGTCCTCCCTCACGGAGGCGTGTATGCCCTCTTTACTTACTGCAATCATCGCCGTCCACGAGTGGATCTTCGTCACACACTCTTCGCCCGTCACTGCCCAGGTCGTAAGACTTCGATGTCAAGTGCTGCTCGAGCTTCGCTCACAACTTACCCCACCCCGTCGCCACTCATCGCCTCTACATCTATAGCTGCTACCTCATCTATCGAATCGATCACGCCTGCTGCCTCCCCCGATCGCTCCGCAAAACCTTGGCAACCCGTGGCTATGCATTTAATCTCATTGATAAACTGTTAGAAGGCCTCCAGCATAGGTAAACCCATTTTGCTTTGCCTGGATAACATTGATTGAGTTGCTGTTAGTTCTAACTATAATTAATTTCTTGTGTCGTAGATATATAGTTAGGGCCTATTTGGTTTAGCATTTGGAAGGGATTTTGTGCTTTTGAAGTCATTTGGTCAAATGCAAATAGGGTTTGGTTCGTTTTTTTGCTCGACTTTAGGGAATACAATTGTATCTCCAAAGGCCCGTAGACCTTTGATCCAAAATAACTCCGATGGTACTTTGAAAAATTTCATTTTCGGAATGCATCTACAATTTTTTTTTCTTTTCAATTTTGCCCTTGCTCGATTTTCATAATTTCGAAAATATTCTAAAAATTCCTAATTTTTTGTCGGTAAAGGATTCAACCTTCGGTGAAGGCTCTACGAGCGGCCGCTAGCCTTGCCTGAGGTTTCTAAACCTCAACAAGGCCTGAGTCACGCTGCCTGGGTCACTCAACCCCAAGCGAGGTCGGCTGGTGCCTAGCTCTAGTTGCAAGCGGCCAAAGCCAATAGTTGGTCGGTACAAATAGTTTAACAGTTTTTTTTCTAAAATAGGAAAAGTTCGTTATAAAGCGTAGTTTTTACTAAACATCATTTATCTCAAAGTTGCTTTTCAATGTATTTTTAAAATACACTTTCCAAACACTATTTGTATTTTAGAAATCCCCTTTAACCCAAAGGTATTTGAATTTTTTCTCAAATTTATTTTCTCAAATCTGAATCGGCTGTATACATTTATATACGCCACAATATGTTAAAGACAATCATATGGTCCGTTTGTTTAAGGAAAAATTAAGCTTAAATTTAAAAAAAATGATTTCCTCTTCTGACAACTAGAAAATCACCTTTCCTAAATTACCAAATAGTGATTTTCATGGAATTTTTTTTTTGTTTAACTATCATGAAAGTTTCGGTGGAAAAAATACGTCCTTTACTTGCTTCATCTTTCAACTTTCATTTGCATCTCTTTCTTTTTCTATTTTGTACCCTTTGAGCTCCCTGGCATTCATCTTTCACGTTTCATTTTGCATCTCTCGTCACAGTTCCGTGCTCATCCAAGTAATCTGACTAATGCCTCTTGCGTTATTGCATCGACCTTCCATGTTATCGAATCGAAGTGTCCCAATGTTTTATTAATTTTATCGAACCTCTTCTCTCCCCCGCTCTCTCTCTCTCTCTGTCTGTGCACGTCCAATTTGTCACCAGGATTTTGTGAAGTTCTGATGACGCTGAGAAATCAAATTGATCCAAATGGAGTGACTCAAGGAAACAGGTTGAATGAATTACGTAAAGTACAGAGCCACCTGTCCCCTGTTTTTCCTGGGTCCTGCATGCCCGCCACGTCCTGGTGAAGATTTTCTTGGTCTTTCTTTCAAAACTCAAAATCCCACCGCCAGCGTTCTTCGATCAGCCAACGCTTTTATCTTCGAAAGCCACCTGGATCTCTCGGAAGTCGATTGATCTTCCATGAATGGCGGCTTATATAAGCGCCCTGATCTTTCCAAGCTTCATCCACACTTCCATGGTGATTCCAAGCCAACATCTCTCGGTTACTTCCTCTGCTTTAGCCACAATCCGGGATAAAGCAACCGACTTTCGTCCATGGCGATCTCATCGCTCTCTATAACCCATACTTAGCTTTTTGTGCCTACAGAAGGAGCAAGTTTCTGCTAAACCCGTCGCGTGCAGTTCGGTCAATGCCCAAAACCCTAACCCAATTGCTTAACCCACTTGTCTCTCCAGAGACTACAAGCTCTCGTGGAAAGAGGAGCTCAAGAAGGCTTACCAGAGAGACATTACCAATCTGAACTGGAACAAATTCGAGGAATTGGACGATGAGTCGGTCCAGAACTTGGTCGTCAAGCGATGCGTGGACAATGTGAGGATGCTGATCGGGGATTCGGTCCAGAAAGCGAATGCGGGACTCCCCGGGATGGCGCTCGGGATGGTCGGGGTTGGGTTCTGTTGTACAGGCATGTGATGAAGTATGATCCCAAGAATCCCAAGTGGTTCAACAGGGAGAGGTTTGTGTTGAGTGCCGGGCATGGGTGCTTGCTTCACTACGTTTGTCTCCATCTCGCTGGGTTTGAGTCTGTTCAGGTATGTAATGATCCAGTGTTCAAGTTGTGAACTTTTCGTTTGCTCGGTTCGGATAATGTCATATGTCTGCTTTAATTCTCGAGAACGATTTGTCGTAAAACTGAATTTAGTTATTATTGCTTTGCTGGTTATTCATTTAGTTATTGGCACTTGTTCTGATGATAATCATGAGTTGGGACTTTAAAGCTGAAATTCTGGGAAGACGATTATGGTGTTGTTAGTTTGCTATGTGACAAAAACTATTAATGATCTGCCCATTTTCGCTCGACGAGAATGCTAATGAGCAGAGTCGCAGCTCTGGTGCAAGAAGTTTCTTCTTCACAAGCTCTTAAGATGCCAAGTCCTATGTCTTTCCGCTAGTTTCTGTTACCCTTGGTTTTGTCGAACTTCTTTTGATTGGAAACTTTTTTGGTTAGAACATCCTTTGAAGATTGGACTGTGCAATTCTTTATTCTTGCCCATGTTCTAGCATATGGAACTTTACCTACGTCTAGATTAGGGTCTCTGTAGCTTACAAGGCTGGTTGCGGACATTTTATCCGCTTGATTTGGGAACATTTCGTCTCCAGATAGAAGACCTAAAGCGCTTTGCAAGCTTGGCAGTAGGAGTCCTGGACATCCAGAGAATGTGGTCACCAGTGGCATTGAAGTCACTACCTGTATGTTCTGTTTTTAATTGTCTCTTGTGCAACTCTGAAATAGAAATTAACTGGAGTTGAAGTTCTATTTCCATGTGAGACTTAACAGAGGGAAACATATGATTACTTGAAAAAGTCAGCAGAAAGAGGCATGTATATTTCATAATAAAAAATTAGCAGAACTGACTTATTGTTTGCTTGTTATGCCCTACAAATCTTTGTTTCTGACTTTTTCTTTGCTTTGACTTCTTTGGTGCATTTGTGCATATGATACTACTAGAAAAAATCAGCAGGAATGAGGCATATTGATTTCGTAATAGACTCGAAGTAGCAGAATTCACTTAACTGTCGAAGTTCAAGCACTTGAAATCATTGCTACTGGCTTCTTCTTTTCTTTGGACGTCTGTGGGCGCATTGGTCCTCTTAGACAGGAAAGATAGTAAATCGAAGAAACAACGCGGTCTTTGGTTCATTATGTTCTGGAAGGTCTTCACTTAGACGGTCTCTGTCTCTGGCTAGTTTCATTTAGCCGAGTTCTTTCTTCAAGTTTCTGTTCATTTGTATGTTCGCATGGTTGTGAACTGTGATCACAGGCCCCCTCGGACAAGGTGTAGCAAATGCAGTAGGTCTTGCCTTGGCTGAAGCTCACCTAGCTGCTAGATTTAATAAACCTGATGCTGTCCTTGTTGATCACCGAACATAAATTGAACGGACTGGTTCTCTGCGACAGCTTATGAGAAGTGTGTGTGTTTATGATTATTTTTGGTGACTTTACTGTTGAACTATAGTTATTGCATCATGGGGGATGGATGTGCAATGGAAGGAATAACCCATGAAGCTGCTCCTTGGCTGGTCACTTGAAGCTCAACAAGCTTACACTGATTTATGATGATAATCATAACACTATCGATGGACCCACCACACTTGCTTTTTCTGAAGATATGTCTGCTCGATTCAAGGCTCTTGGTTGGCCATACAGTCCAGTTTGACAGTGTATATGCTGATATGAGTCCATTCAATATGCACTTCTCTATTCTTTCAATGATACGAGACACACTTTCATCAGTGGGTTAGTAATTATTCATGCCTTAAGAAAGTTTAGAAGGGCCTGTGATCAGTCACTTTAGAGCTTATTCTATTCTTGCAAATCGTTCAAACTGTTGTGTCGATCTCACTGAAGATCGAGCTTCGTCATTGTCTGCTTCCTTCAGGTGAAGACCCTGATAGGGAAACTGTCTGGAAAAGAATGGACATCAAAAGCTCATCATGGGACCTTCAGCGAAGACGATGTCAACAACATGAAACAAAAAGTAAAACTGGAGTGGTATAGAGCCTTTCCATGTGATCCCTATGATACAAAGGTTTCTTCTATTTCCATCCAATTGGAGCTATTTTTTAGCATTGCACTTTACCAGAAAATAGATGGATTGGGATATATCTTAAGCCTAACACGCACAAACTCTCTTTGATGCAGGGAGATGCAGAAGCAAGCTGATGTTGGGGAGAGACTGGGAAAAGGAATGGTACTCCAACCTTTACTCGTACCAGATCAAATATCCTCAGACGCTATAGAATTTCGGATTCTTTCTCAGTGGGGGGTTTGCTTCCTGGTTGGGAAGACTCATTGCCGGTAATTGAATCGCTACTTGGCCTTACCTGTCTCTTAGGTTGTTTTACTGTTTGGTTTTACCCTCTAAATCAGGAAGTTCTCATAGCGGTACAGTACTCATTATATAATTCCAACTCTACCAGTAGTTTAGGGAAAAAAGGTTTTTTTATTTTTTAACATTGAATTGAGGATGCACACCAATTTATCTTGATCAAGTTCATGGATACTGCACTTGAACTTCCTTCTTTAGTATGAAGGGTTATAGTGATTATAACACTAAAATATGATTACTTGCTGTCTGGACAGAGATGGTCACCGTCTGATCCAGTGGATGCCACCCGTGGATACTCCGAGAAGTGCTTAAACCAGCTCGCTAAGGTTCTTCCCGGGTTGATTGGTGGAGTGCGGACCTTGCAACCTCCATAAAGCTTATCTCCACAATTATGACGACTTCCTGCCGAGCTCTCCCTGGGGTCGTAACATCCGCTACGGTGTTCGAGAGCATGCGATGGGGGGCATCTCAAATGGCATTGCTTTGCATGGAAGCGGACTCATTCCTTTCGCAGCAACATTCCTTGTATTCTCAGACTACATGAAGAACACCATCCGGCTTGCTGCTCTGAGCACGCTGGAGTCATCTACGTCATGACCCACGATTCAATTGGACTGGGGGAGGATGGTCCTACTCACCAACCGGTGGAGCAGCTTGCAGGACTCCGGCCATCCCGCGCCTCCTTGTCTTCAGACCGGCTGATGGGAATGAGGCTGCTGGGGCCTACAGATTGCCGTGGCGAACCGGGCCACTCCTAGCCTCATTGCGCTGTCTCGGCAGAAAGTAGCTTCAAATCTCACGGGGACGTCAGCGGATGCGGTCAAACGGGGCGGTTACACAATCAGCGACAACTCAGGGGAGCAGATGCCCGATATCATATTGATTGGCACGGGATCGGAGCTTTGCCTTTGTGAGGGGAGCGCGAGGAGGTTGAGAGAGGCAGGGAAGAGGGTCAGGGGGGTGTCGCTCGTGTGCTGGCGCCTCTTCGACAGGCAACCGAGGGAGTACAAGGAGCGGTGCTGCCCT
Organism: Psidium friedrichsthalianum; assembly: GCA_019149425.1. Taxonomy (NCBI): domain Eukaryota; kingdom Viridiplantae; phylum Streptophyta; class Magnoliopsida; order Myrtales; family Myrtaceae; genus Psidium; species Psidium friedrichsthalianum. The sequence continues at coordinate 29,544 of JAGVVM010002669.1, forward strand.
CGAATGTGGTCAAGCGTGTAAGCGTGGAGGCCGGGTCACCAGTCGGGTGGAGGGAGTACGTGGGGCGGGAGGGCGTGTGGTTGGAGTGGACGAGTTTGGTGCAAGCGGGCAATATTTGGACACATTCCACAAGTATGGCTTTACGGAGGAGAACATTACCCGGATTGCCGGCATTTTTGCTGTGCAAGTGAAGGCGGAGGTGCTGATCGTTGGTGCCGCTTTCGGATGGGTGAGTGCAAACTTCGACTATTGTAAAATATTGAGAAACTATAATCACGAGAGTGACATATAAGACTATGCTGCTTGTAAAATCTTTCAACATTGGATTATCAATGCAATTTTCTTTACGTGAAAGTAACAAAACCGTGTGTGCAGTTTTTCTCTGTCGTAAATTCTATAGTATGATTTTCCATACTAGCCGAGCAAAGATCTAGGAATTCTCATAGAGGCAGCTTCTTGGTTTAACTGTACCATAACGCCCCTCCGTTTGCGTTTGCGCAAGATGACTGGGTCACTTCATCGTCGATGTGGGTCAAGTACACATTCCCCATTCGTATCCCGGTGCACGGTTTCTCGGTGCTGTAGTCGAACCTCACGGTGGTGGGCTATCTTCACGCTCAATTCCATCCGTCGTGGATCATCAATGTTCTCATGATCATAAGATGAGTTTAGGACATAAAAACCTGTCAAGAGGGAAAATGTTTGTGAACTTGAGAAGAATCCGCCGGTTGGGGCAGGTTGGCCATCGTATGGACAGTACGTCTGGTCAATGATGATGGGCTTATGGGCATTGATCATCTTGGCATAGATGAAATGGACTCCTTGGACAAACCAGTGCTAGGGCCATAGCCCAGGATTTGATCCTTAATACATTTTGGGTACCTTGGAAAGTTGTGTTTTTTTACTGTGATGTTTTGTACTCCAACGCTGTTCAATGATGACAAGGTTTAGGATTGAAGTGCCTAAATCTTCATGCTTAGAACTAAATTAGAACAATTGAAAGGCCTCTGATTAAATTAACAAATCATCAAAATATTTATGACTGGATAATGGATTAATATAATTAAAAAGGTTTAGAACTGAGGTGCCCGTCGTGTAATAGTTTAGAAGTTTTTGAGCAATCATCCCATCACATTGAGAAGGCTCTCATCATATAATTGCCACTAGCACTACTATTTTGATCCATTTTTTGTTTAATTCATTCTCATTAAAACCATTAAAAGGAAAATCAGAGACTTATCTATGTTTAGGATTCCAATATTAAAAAAAAAATCTATGTTTATGATGTATGCATAAATCGACAACTAGAAGAAGAAACCAATTCCGCGTACCGCATGCGCGGGTAAGCAGAGCTAATACGAGAGAAGAGGAGGGTAGATATCAATGTTCAAATTAGGGCAAGTTTCAAGAACCCAGAAGAGAACTAAGGGTTAAAGAAGGTGTCTTGATTCCCTAAATTGAAAATATGCTCCTGATATGAATAAGAGAATAATGCGAAATCTTAACTTTTATTGATGGAATTAAGCCTGGCTTGACGTTAAATCATTGATACTCGAGTCAAGACAGATTCGGATCGAATGCAAAAAGCTAATTACTTTCCCCACTTTGGCATCACCTTGAGAATATACAACCTAAGCGATGGATGAAATATTTTTTATTTTATTTTTTATATTCTCTGCTTCCCCCCTCCCATATATAGATATATATATATATATTATATAAAATTTACCTGGGCTATCACAGATCTCCGGATTAAGAGTTTGGACCGTCTTAATCAAGGCCCAAAAGTCAAAACTACTTTTGTGTTTGGTCACTCTATGTCAAGACCCAAAGCACTTGAGAAGGATGTTGACGACTCCTAATTACTTGTTGATGAAGAGGGTGTTACTATTGATAGAAAATATATTGTAGTTATCAGGGGCGAGACCGAGCGACGAGAGCTTTTCGGTGCACCGGGAGATGTACATTTTTGCTCAGCCAAATCGATTAGCTAGGGCCAAGTCGGCCTCGATAATTTGGAACACACATTGTTGTGTCCATCTAACGAAGCCCGGCCCAAGAAATTGAGCTCTTCACAGAGATTGCAGTGCATATAGACCATAAGTATATGCCAAATCAGTAGAGGAGAAATTCATGGACGGATTGAAGTTTCTGATACTTAGCTGCGATTTATCTCGGTAATTAAATTCAAAGGCATGCATATACACATGTGGTGAGCGTTAGATATGAATACCAGATCCAAAGGGTAGGTGCACCTTGTTTCGCTAGAGGATCTAAAAAGCAAAAGTAATAAATACATCGCTTTGTATTTACGGAAAAAAAAAAGAGCACATCGAAAGGTGCAAGTAATTTTACACTTCATCTTGGAGCGTAAAATTAGGTATATAGTAATTTTGTAAGAATTGGTATGATGAAATAAGAATACGCGAGTCAGAGTTCGATAAGCAATAATTAGGGTCAGTCACCTCACTTTGGTCCATTTTATAAAATGGTAAGTATAACAACACTATTAAACTTTAATCAATGTTATCTATTACATTATGGAAAACTAATTCAATAAATACATCATCATATTATTTTGACTTACTAAAATTCTATTAAGATCATTTAATTCTTGGTAACGTTTTATAGAAAACTAGTTTCATTTTTTTTTATCTTTTTTCCTAAATAGTGTGACGGTTGTTATTTTTTTTTGTGAGAAACATTATAACTACTACAGATGACAATAGGTCCTTTAACGAGTTGTATCCATTTGGCCTGAAGCTTCCCATCAATAACATGGAATTAAAAAGCTAAACAGACTGTTGATTTAGGGAAAACATGTTGAACTGTGAAGCGTGGTTTCGATACAAATGTGAGAAGGATTTGGGAACTAAAGTGAAAGAAAGCACTCTTCTTATTGGGAGGCACTCTCCGATGTTTGGTTAGAACTATCACCTAGAAGGTGAATATGTATTCTAATTAAACTTGATAAAATAATGCCATAAATAAGAAAATCAAGTTTGATAGGAGCTAGTGAATAGAACTTGTGCAATGCTTATGCTAGATAGTAATAGATGCAAGTAAGAAAGTAAAACACAATGCACAACAGTTTATAGTGGTTTGGCTTTTGGTAAAACTTACATTCACTCTCCCACACTAAAATCCTACTGTCTGGATTCCACTAAGTAATCAAATGAGAGATTATGAAAAGATGATTGCTACAAGCACTTTCTGCAAAAGCAAGTGTTACTTTTACCAAGGCTATCTCACTCTACAAATTGGATTCTATATGACACCTCTCACAAGATTTCAAATAAACACTGAAGTAGATAATTTTGAATAAGTGTAGCTCTCTTGAATAAGGATGATGATCTTTTGATCTCTCTTGCTTCTCTCTAAACTTTGTGCTCCTTATATACTCTTCTTCTCCAAACTTTCCGTTGGATAGAAACACACTGAGGATCAATCTCCAAAATAATTGTTGGTTAATTGATGTAGAAGGATTAAGTAGTCATTGAAGTAGAAAGGGATCGGAGATTTAGGACAATCAAATCCTAGATTTCCTAAATCAAGCTTCTAACAAAGGAAATTATCTACGGGGTGATTGCCAATCAATTAAGAGTCTTCATATGGAAAGTTTATATCTTTGTGATTGTAAGACAATCAATATAATATAGGAACATAATCCAAACTAGATAATTGATCGTTAGTGGGGGAAATTTAATCCGTTGAAGAATTAATAATAAGATTCAATAAACATTGAGGATTAAATGAAGATCGAAAATGTATTTCACCATATGAATCTCATATGATTTGCCTTTGCCCATGAATCCCGCTTCTATCAGAATAAAAGCGTTAAACATATTAAGTACAAAAAAGGCGTAGAGATAGCATCCTCAAAGTGTGTATCAAAGTCTTTTCAATAAAGTATGGTAATTTTGTTTCCTTTAAAATAAAATATAATTGCTCAACGCTCACTACAAGATTGATTAGGATAACTACTTGCACACAAACACAAATGAGAGCACTTGACTACTTATAGCATTCATAGGAGGATGGTTCACTATGACTCTAGATGGGGATCTAGAGACATTACAATTATAGGGGTGCTCAATGGGTGAGTCTTGTCCATGTTGAAGCGTTTAAGTAAACTTTCAATGTATGCTGATTGATGAACAATTATTCCATTTGCTTTATGTTCAAGCGCTAGATCAAGACAAAATTTGGTTTTACCTTAATCTTTAACTTCAAACTCCTTTTTCAAATACTCAGTAATTTCAGCTAATTCTTCTGGAGTTCTAATTAAATTCATATTGTTGCCATAAACTACTACAATAGCAAATCCGGTGTCTAATTTCTTAATAAACATGCATGGGCAGATAAGATCATTTGTGTACCATTCCTTAATTCGGTACTCACGTAAACGTTGATATCACATGCGACCGGATTGTTTTAAACTGTACAAAAATCTTTGTAACTTTATTGAGAATAAGCTATGGGGAGTGCATGCATCAGGCATTTTGAATCCATCGAGAATTTTCATATAAATATCAGAGTCTAATGAGCCATATAGATATGCCATCATAATGTTCATAAAATATATTTCCAATCTTTTAGAGACAACTAGGTTAATTAGGAAACGAAATGTAATCATATCCAACGGGCTTTATGTTATTGGGAATTCGAGTTATAGGTCCAAAAACATATCGTTTAGTTAAGGAAGCTAATTCAGCCATAATTGCTTCCTTCTATTTAGATGAATCTTGCCTTTGATGACATTCAATAATAGATTGCAGCTTACAATTATCATCTATAATTTGATGAGCAACTGAGAATGCAAAAAAAAAAAAAATCAATGATGATTTCATTATGATCCTAAATCTCATTACAATATGTGATGAAATTTTCGGTATTCCCAAGGTTTGTGATCTTTTCATGGGTTTGTGCCTCTTCAGGAGTGGACTTATGATTTTTTCAAAAAATAATAAATATTATATATGGTTCATAAGCATTTCATTACATAACTATATCAGAGAACCATAAAAGATAATACATTTAAAGAAAAGCAATAAGAAAGAAATTATTACAATCATAAAATTCGAAGTCTAGGTTATTCCAATAGTCTGATGCCTCATCAAAATAATCAGAGGTCCTCCAAAAAATTAGAGACATCCAAGGATACATTTACTACTTCAAGAGCAAGAGGAGTCCTACCAACAGAGATATTGTTGGCCTCAACATTGGTTATGGCTGTTGGGTTTCTAGCGGTCCTGGGCGCTCATTAAATACATAAAAACATATCTTATGTGCAACGGAAGAAAATAAATTCAAATAGCGCCCCAGATTGTCTTAGAAATCCTCGTATACTTTAATAAAAAATCCAACTTTCTAAAGCTAGTTTAGAAACGTACCTGTATAACAAAGGTTAGATGCGACTCTGCTTCTTTGTCCTCGAGCCCAAGAGATGTCGGGCTTCTAGTTCAGACACGCCCCGACACCCGTGCGACTTTGAAGACGGAGATTCGGAGAAACGACCCTCGGATTATGCTAGTAATCCTCACGGCGTCTCAATCCGAACCCTTCGTTTTCAACCAATGGAAACATAAACTTTGTGTATCCGAATTGACCGATTTTCGGGCTCACTTTCTCACGAAATTTGGCACGTGTATCTGTGGCTCTCACACGTTTCTAACGAGTGTCTAACCTCTAGCTTAAGGCCCCTTCACCTCTATTTATAGAGGATGGAAAAGGGAGAGAAAGAGGGGGAGAGGTGGTGTAAACTGCCCCTCTAAACCGCCTTACGTAGTGGCCCATTAGGAGGTCGCCACGTGTCCTTCCAGCTGGGCCACGTGGCCAGCTAGATGCTGGTCAAAGGCGGTCAAATTGCCTTTGACCAGCCACGTGGGTCTCGCCCATTGGGCGGTGGTCAAAGGCGGTAATTTAGCCGCTTTTGACCAGCCCGTCAGCCAGATTTTGGCGCCCATTTGGGGGGCCCAAATGGCATCATTTTCAGCAGCGATTCTCATCCACAGGCTCTAGACATTCTAGATTTCAAGTCTCTCGAGTTCGTGATCAAATCACGTCGTTTGACATACCAAACGTCTCAGTCAAACGGATAGAAAATCATATCCTACTTTTTGACATTTTCTAGAGGATAACCTTTCTTATCCTCTCTTTTGGATAACAATCTTATCCAATGATGATGCAAGCATGATGTAACCATTACATCATCCATGACATCATCCTGATGTCATGCCTGTGTAATTTATTTCGTCCTTTAGTGAGATTTAGAAGGAGGAAACGAATCTAATTCGCTTTAACTCCTTTTGACTATCCAAATAGTCTTATCGCATTTTCGCGATCCAGTCTTCATCATGGACGTCGCCAGATGTTGGTTAAGGCATGTGGCATCTCTAGGTTCACCTTTGAACTGGCAGTGAGATTCTTCAAGGAGTTGATCGTCCTAAATCAAACCTTAGATCCCACAAACCATAAGTGACGTCTAGCAACATATCATGGTTACCCAGTCAGAATGATGTACGAGGACAAAGTGAACCTGTTGGCCTTGGTTCGGTGTTATTCAGCCCTTCTGTCTTACCATGTCCCGTTCAAATGAAAGCCATGGGTATCTGAGTTAAACCCACAGATTCGATCATATGTACAAATCTATCTATCTGACGTGCATTTGGCGAAACTCCTCTCGACTTCTGCCTTGGCCAAGGACTTTCTAATGCACCGTTACGAATAGATCGCATAGGACATCAACTTCATCTAATGAGGAGACAGATCCCAACTGTTGCCCACGCCTGTGACTTCGTATATGGAGGACTGTGACCATCATGTACAGAAGCGGATCAATGATCGGCCAATATCGTACCTGTGAACCACAGCCATCCAATATACAAGCCGGCATCGTGGCTCAGGTCTGAGGACCACTAACACACCAAAGCCAAGAGCGATTGAGACATTGACCAAGCACGAAGCCTCCATGTTAGTCAATCGCTCTTTCGTCACGTTCAGTGAATTCGATCGAACTCGTTTCGATATGAACACATGTGTTCCAGCTTAGACGTCTAACGTCCGATGACTTGTGACTTGTCATCCCTATTGGACATCCAATGCTCAATAGCGAGGCTGCGAACACACTGGTCTTGACCGGTTCGCGGATGCCCAATCCACGATCCTTCGACCAGGAACTAACTTGAAGATCAGAGACCAACTGATGACCTGTCACACATAGTCTTGACGCCTCAAGAATGGGTATCAGTTTCAACTGATCTAATGGACTTTATTCATCTAAATTAAAGGGACAAGATGAATAAACATGCGTCTTGCCATTAATTAAAGATCGATAGTACAATATCTATGCCATACATGTGACCATCACATGGTTGTTTTAGGGCATACTCCTAACAGTGGCAATAGGATTAATTTCAATGGCATAAGATTCATCACGCTTGCCCGTATTTTTTAAAGATATTTGGTATAGATCAACAAAGCATTTTGGCATATGACAAGTACGTGACTTGTGCCCAACGATGCTACAATGGTGGAAAATACTTTCATTAGTCACATTCTTTGGCTTCTTTTCTTTGTTATGATTCAAGCCAAAGATAGATTTTCTAGGGCGGTTAAATTTCTTGCCACCCTTTCAAAGAATATGTTCTTGCCTGTGCTTATTGCCCTTAAAGTGGTCGGAATTTTTTTTCTCAAAGTTAGCATGTGCTTCAGGCAATGTCTTTGAACCAGTAGGTCTAAGATCATGATTTTTAAGCAGCAATTCATTAGTTTTCTTAGCAGTGAGGAGCATAAAAATTAATTCAGAGTATGTGACAAATTGACACTGTCGGTATTGCCATTGCAATAAAATATTCGAAGCATGGAAAGTGGAGAAAGTTTTCTCTAACAGTTTCACATTAGTGAGCTTGACACCACATAACTCAAGCCAAGAAACAATATCAAACAAAGTAGAGTTATAATCAGACACTGATTTAAAATCTTGCAGCATGAGATTCTGCCAGTCATACTATGCTTTAGGGAGAATAACAGTTTTGATATGATCATACTTATCCTTCAACTACTTGCATAGGGTCCAAGGGTTTCGAATGGATAATTATTGAGTCTGTAGGCTCTCATGCAAATGACGACGAATAAAAATCAATGCATTGGCATTATCTTTTGCAGTTGAGATTCTGTCTTATGTAATTGCATTTTCAAGACCTTACCCTTGGAGGTGCATTACCATGTCAAGGCTCCAGGATAGATAATTATTTTCACTCACTTCCAGGATGTGGATTTGGACTTTTCAATATCTTCCATAATCCTTCAAAAAAAAAAATGAAGAATTGATAGAAGAAGATGAAGTATAAATTGATTAAGGAAAACAAAGAGAACACTTACCTTACAAAAATTACTTACGCAGTTGGTAGATCTTCGTGCTGATAACGTATTGAAAAATATCGCGTTGCAAGTATATAACAGAGAGAATAGAGAGAGAAAGTAGATAAATACCAAAGATAATAAAGAAAGTCAAGGGAGAAAATTTATTTCAACTAGTTTCTACTTCTTCAATGGCCAAAACTAAGCTCCTATTTATAGGAAAACAATGATGTACTTATCATTAATATCAATGTATTGAATAAATATATACATTGGATAGGGAGATGGATATCCATTGAATAGGGAGATGTATTTAGAATGTAGAACACAAATGTACCATAATAGGTACATAAATGTAATGAATATTCATGCGTGTATTTCATAACAAAACAAACCATTTTTTTAAAAAAATGATTTTTCGAAAATCATTTTTTAATTTTTTATAAATTTTTTTGTGAAATAAAGCATCCTTAATTGTGGCACAATCACAGAATGGGGGACTCAAAAATCTCCATGATGCTAACCTAGTAACCGCAGGAGCAGTTCAATGAAATTGTAACCGGTTTCAATTTTTAGGATCGAAAATCGGACCATTGCCTTATAGAACCAGGAAAGAGACCATCAATCTGGTCTAGTCTGGGTTGTTCCCAATTTAGTCCGTCCGGGTTGTTCCCAATTTAGTCCGTCCGACTTGTTCATCCTTAATTAGCACTAATGCAAAAGGTTACACCCATTGGACCACCAAAAAAAAAAAGAACTGAATTGACACAATTGCAATAGATTTTAAATTTTTTTTTTGTGTAATTCTCTCTTGGGGTATTGACACCATTATTGTGTTTCATATTTGGTCAATGCGCTTTTATTTCCAAACGAGATAGGCATAGGCCAGATTTTTATCCTTGATAGTTTTCATAACTTTAAAGCAGAGTTATGCAGCAGTTGTGGGAGAAATTTGTTAATTCAATTATAAACCTATTTTATGAATGCCAATTTATTCTTAAATTTTTCAATTTTTTTCAACGTAATCCTAAATCTTTGTGTGAAATTCCAATGTTGTTCTTTTGGCCAATTGCTGCTGGAAATTGTTGATGCGACCATCCACAATTTGCCCATGTTTGCATGCCACGTAGGATGACTGACATGACGTCTAGTGGTGATGCCAGAAGGGTTACATTGAAATTTCATGCAAATGTTTAGCACCAGATTGTCAAAATTGAATAGTATAACATTGTGTGTGTGTGTGTGTGTGTGTGTGTGTGTGTGTGATTAATTGGGTGATTGAGATCGCCTTTGCAAGCAAAGAAGTAAGGGGCCACTTCCTTTGGATGTATATCGGTAAAATCATATGAATATTTGCCAAAATTATGATTAATATAAGTCCCACTAAATTTGTTGTCATTTAGGCTGTATTTGTTTTATGGAAAATATCTTTTGGAAAACATTTTTCCCAATTTCCAATGTTTAGGAGGCGTAAAATGACTAGTCAACGGAAAATATTTTTTAGTAAAAAAAAAACTTCTAAATTAAGGAAAATGAATAGTCAATAGAAAATATTTTTTACTTTTTCCTTTCTTCTCGTCTCCAGAGTTTCATTTCCTGTTCTCTCTCTCCTCACTACCCTCTCTCCTCCATCGCCAACAATCTCTCTCTCGAGACAATCCTCTTCCCCACTAGGCCCGCCCATGCTCCGGCTGATCCTTTCTCTCCCCTACTTGGCACCTCCCTCTCCGGTGCCGATTTCATCCTCTAGCCCTTGGTGCTTATCGTGGTTCAAGTCTTCTCGCTCAACCTCACATTGACAACATCACCGGATCTGAAAACCCTAAGCATGCCGAGCTCGATGGCTTCCTCCCCATTCTCGCCTGATACACGCCCTACAATAGCCTGAAAATCAAGTCCAAACCTCCACGAGCTCCCAAATCTAGCCTCGATATAGTGAGAACAGCACAATGGGTACGATTCGAAGGAACGCTGGAGGATTGAGGCAGCGGAAGCGGAGGAGGGCGAGGAAAACAATGGGAATGAGCTTAGGGTTTGGGTGAATGGCATTGGAGAAAAAAGAAAAAGATAAAAGAAGAAAAAAGATAATAATTAAATAATTTATTTTTAAAAAATAAAATATTAAAAAATATTTAAAATAGTGGATGGAGAAAAATCAAATCTCATTTTTCATGCCAAACGACGAAAAATATTTTCTGAAACTTTTTCATATTTTAGGCAAATTTCGGAAAACATTATCATTTTCCTAGAAAATAACTTTCCGAAGAACATTTTCCAAAAATGTCACATTTTTCACGAACAAATGAGGCTTTATTAATATATATAATTATGAGAAAAATCATTAAAAAATCTTAAACATATTTCATCTTGTCAATTTAGACCTAGACCTTTCAATTTGATCAATTTAGTCATAAACCTTCAATAATTTAATAATTTAGTCCATCCGGTCAATTTTGACCAAAAATCATTGACGTAGACATTTTTATAATTTTGCTAGAAATTTTATTTTTAATTTTTCTTTCTTTCTTTTCCTACAAAGTCTAACAAGAGTCGCCGAACGACCCTTGCCGGTCACAGGCGAAATATTTTTAAATACATTGCTACAATTTTAAGTTAAATGACAGATTTTTAAATAAATACTGATCATAGAAGGATATCGTTATTTTTTGTATAATTTAAGGGCACGGCTGCAAGAGATAGGGTTATTTGAAGGTCCATAAAGTATTTTGCAAGCCCCATGAACCGCAAGCCATTTGCAACTACTAATAAGGAGCTGTCAAATTCTCTTTGGACTCTCTTTGACCATCCAATTTTCGAAAGTAACCACCATAATCCACAGCATTGGCTTTAAAATACCCTCAACACCATATATAGAACTCTAAGTTCACCGGCGAGTTAATTCAAAATTTAAGGTGTTAAACTTACTATTGAAATTCTATCACTCTTTTTTGTCCAAGCTGACATATGCTGGGATTTTGATCAAAACTAAACAACAGACAATCAAAATCCCTAGTATAAACAGTTTCTACTACTGGAATTATATATGTGTATCTAAGTATTCTGCATTGTCAACCTTACGAAACTTTTTAAAAAAATAGATATGCAAATGCTGGAATTATACCTATTATTATAAGAAAATTCCACCAAATGTAAGCATTTATCTCAAGAGACGCAAAAGTATGCAGGATCTCAGCATGGCTTTCCAAGTCTAAATCATTCTATAATACTGTTCATCTGCTTCTTGTAAGCTCCTCAAGAAAAGAAAAAATTACGACTTCAAGATCTCTATTAGATACAATGCTAATTGAAAGCATATGAAGCTTTACTATCTCATTGAACATACCGCTTCGTTATATCTTCTAATAAAAGGCCAATTCGATCGGACAAACAAAGTGCAGATTTCATCAGATTATACATAAAAGGTTTGGCACTACCAGCCTAAGAGAGGAATCTGTCAATTTTCACATGAAATACAAGACTTAAACCAACCTCCCTTGCTAAACAAAAATTAAGGCCTGGTTTCATGGAGTTGCATCTTGGTAAGAAATCTACTTCGGCCATCCACGCAAACCCTAGCTGCTCATATCACCCAAGAACCAAAAAATCGACTCAAGAATGCTGAACCCCTTTTCCTATTTTGGCTTGTGTTTGTTGCCGTTCTGATGCTTGTTGCCGTTCTGACATATGTAATGGTGCACCATGTGTTTGTTGCCGTTCTGATGCTTGTTGCCGTTCTGACATATGTAATGGTGCACCATGTGTTTGTTGCCGTTCTGACATTTGTAGATGGTGTACGAAACCTGAAATGAACATGACAAATAGATTTTCTATAAACGCCAAACTTATTTATATAACCCCTCTAAAAAATATTCATTAAGGACCAGATGTACAACGTGCAACCCGAACTTGGGATGCATTTGACTCACCTCCTCCTTAGAGCCATTTCAGCCCAACAATCATCATCGTCATCATGTAGCTGACCAACCCCTTAAGCAAGTATCTTTTGGGATTTATAGTCATTTGGAGTTATCTAATCCCAAGATTTTATATATATATATATATATATATATATATATATGTGTGTGTGTGTGTGGAGAATCCTCTCTCTCATTTTCTTTGAGCATTAATATCTATGGCTGGGGCTCAGTTCGAATTCGAACTGTCGAATTGAACTGAACCAAACTAAAATTATTAGATCAACTTGGGTCAAGAAGGTGATTTGAAATTATTTTTACACTAATAAACTTTGCCGCACAGTGTGGCTTTATCATTTGATGACGGCCGGAGCTCCCGACCAATTCCTATTGATAAAGCTGAGCACTGGATGAGAATCAAGTGCATCGGATAAGAGAAAGTGAAAAGAAAAGGGTGGATTAAGTCCGGTTGAGTCGAATTTGGTTTCCGACCATTACATAGTTCAGTTTGATTTCGATTTTCTTTCAAAACGATATTACTTTCATCTGGTCCATTTCCCCTGTCCAATCCGGACAATACTAAATCATGCTTACCCCTATCCGCGGATGTTATCATGCCCACAAATTAAGAACCGAAAAAGATGGGCAAGACTATCTCTCCTTCATAAGTCGATAGAGAGCTTTCTCTCAATTTTCGCCACATCAGCCCTCCACGTGTCGCGATCCCGATGCCCTGAGGTCAAGCTAATCCTACGGCTAATCTCGTTTCAACTAACCCGTCGGCCCGCCCTCACCCCCTTCCACCCAATGTCAAGGTGCCTCTATTTAAACAACCCGAGCTCGGATCCTCAGGAAAATCTCATTTGAATTCTTGAGCTTTCCTAGCCAAAATAAGGCAAATACAAGGCAATTTCAGTTCTTCTTCGCATTCATTTCTCTCCTCATACATTACTAGTGTAAGTTTCTGAGGCTCTTCGAGCTGTATACCGCAATCTGTGTCGGAGCCGGATCCGTCTTCTCGTGTTAGTTATCGTTCCGCTACCTTTACGGTACTCACATTGTAGAGGCGAATGGAGATGGAGATGGAGAGCGCCAACGGCAACGGCTTCCACGGCGTCTGCGCCAAAAGCCGCCCCGCTGACCCGCTGAACTGGGGGGTGGCAGGGGAGGCCCTCATGGGGAGCCACCTCGATGAGGTGAAGCGGATGGTCGAGGAGTACCGAAAGCCGGTGGTGCGCCTCGGCGGGGCGTCCCTCACAATAGCTCAGGTGGCGGCGGTGGCGGCAAGCCGCGAGGGAGTCGTGATCGAGCTCTTGGAGGCAGCCCGTGCAGGGGTCAAGGCCAGCAGCGATTGGGTCATGGAGAGCATGAACAAAGGGACCGATAACTACGGGGTCACCACCGGCGCCACTTCTCACCAGGGGATGAAGCAAGCCGGTGCGTTGCAAAAGGAACTCATAAGGTAAAATTTACACTATGTTAATAATTAAATCACTTTATTTTTGGTATTCAAATATATATATATATATATATATATATATATATAGCAGTCGTATTCAGTCTTGCCTTATTTGTCTTCTCTCCAGCATTTCACTTCTCGCGCTGGCAAGTGAAATGCAAAAAATCTTTAACTTAGAAAGAACTGGGAGACGTCCTTGTCTAATGGAAGTTCTGAAACTGGAACAGGTTCTTGAACGCCGGGGTCTTTGGGAACGGCACGGAGTCCTGCCACACCCTGCCTCCTTCCTCCACCAGAGCTGCCATGCTGGTCCGGGTCAACACCCTCCTCCAGGGCTACTCTGGCGTCCGGTTCGAGATCCTTGAAGCCATCACCAAGTTCCTCAACCGCAACATCACCCCGTGCTTGCCTCTCCGGGGCACCATCACCGCCTCGGGCGACATGGTCCCTATCTCCTACATGGCCGGGCTCCTGATGGGCCGGCCCAATTCCAAGGCCATCGGGCCCGACGGGGAGTCCCTGGACACCGTGGAGGCCTTCCGGCTTGCCGGGATCGAGACAGGCTTCTTCAAGCTGCAGCCCAAGGAAGGGTGGGCGCTCATGAACGGCACGGCTGTCGGGTCCGGCTTGGCTTCCATCGTCCTCTTCGAGTCCAACATACTCGCGGTCCTGTCAGAGGTCCTGTCTGCGATCTTCGCTGAGGTGATGCAGGGGAAGCCGGAGTTCACAGACCACTTGACACATAAACTGAAGCACCATCCCGGGCAGATCGAGGCTGCGGCTATAATGGAGCATATCTTGGACGGAAGCTCTTATGTGAAGGCTGCTCAAAAGTTGCACGAGATGGATCCCCTTCAGAAGCCGAAGCAGGACAGGTATGCTCTGAGGACTTCTCCCCAGTGGCTAGGACCCCAGATCGAGGTGATCCGAGCAGCGACTAAGATGATCGAGAGGGAAATCAATTCGGTCAACAACAACCCACTGATCGACGTCTCGAGGAACAAGGCCCTGCAAGGCGGGAACTTCCAGGGGACTCCGATCGGTGTCTCCATGGACAACACTCGCCTGGCGATCGCATCCATAGGGAAGCTCATGTTCGCGCAGTTCTCGGAGCTTGTCAACGACTTCTATAACAACGGGCTGCCCTCAAATCTGTCGGGCGGGCGCAACCCTAGCCTTGACTACGGCTTCAAGGGCGCAGAGATTGCAATGGCGTCGTATTGCTCGGAGCTCCAATTCCTCGCTAATCCGGTTACCAACCACGTCCAGAGCGCGGAGCAGCACAACCAGGATGTCAACTCCCTCGGCCTGATCTCGTCGAGGAAGACCGCAGAGGCTGTCGAAATATTGAAGCTCATGTCTTCAACTTTCCTGGTTGCTCTGTGCCAGGCAGTGGACCTGAGGCATTTGGAGGAGAACCTGAAGAGCACAGTGAAGAGCACGGTCGGCAGGGTGGCCAGGAAAGTCCTGACTGTAGGTGCCAACGGCGAGCTCCACCCGTCCCACTACTGCGAGAGGGACCTGCTCAAAGTGGTTGATCGCGAGCACGTGTTTGCCTACGCTGACGACCCCTGCAGCGCCACCTACCCGCTGATGCAGAAGCTGAGACAAGTCCTGGTGGAACAGGCGCTGGTGAACGGCGGGAACGAGATGAACCCGAGCACCTCGATCTTCCAAAAGATCGGGGCTTTCGAGGAGGAGCTCAAGGCCCGGTTGCCAAAGGACGTCGAGAGCGTCCGGTCCCAGTACGAGAG
Source organism: Psidium friedrichsthalianum (assembly GCA_019149425.1). Classification (NCBI taxonomy): domain Eukaryota; kingdom Viridiplantae; phylum Streptophyta; class Magnoliopsida; order Myrtales; family Myrtaceae; genus Psidium; species Psidium friedrichsthalianum. The sequence goes on from JAGVVM010002669.1 coordinate 45,032, forward strand.
AGGCAGCCTGGCCATCCCGAATCGGATCAAGGAGTGCAGGTCGTATCCGTTATACAAGCTGGTGAGGGAAGAACTGGGGACTTCCCTGCTCACGGGTGAGGACGTGATATCGCCCGGCGAGGACTTCGACAAGGTGTTCACGGCAATTTGTGCCGGAAAATTGATGGATCCGCTGCTGGAGTGCCTAAGCGGTTGGAACGGCGCCCCTCTTCCCATCTCTAAGTAGTTTGTCTTGCGTTCTTTCCTTTTTCTTTCAATTTACTTGCCAAATAAAGCTCACGCATGCGAGCGTTATATCGAAAGGCAATTGTAATCGCTTGCTTTCTGTTTGTTCCTTTTGTCTCCTCCCAAGCGAAGAAATTTGGTATTTAAATTCTTCTAGTAACTTCAAATCAAGTGCTTTCTCAACCAATCATAACGTACATTTTTTTTGTGGAGTAATAAGAGTCATTATACCGTTCTCCATCAATGGCACCGGAATTCTATGAGATAATCGTCCAAAAAGTCCTAAACCTTTTGACGATTATCAATTTAATCTTAAATCCTTCAATTGTGTCAGTTTAGTCCAAACCTATTATTTGAATAATTGATCGAAAGGACTATGTTTATAAATTAGCAAATAACCAAAATTTTTGGACTAAATTGGCACATCATCAAAATATTTACGACTAAATTAGCCCAATTGATAGAACTGAATTGACTGTCATACAATAGATTTAAAATTTTTTGGATAATTTTTTGAAATTCCACCTTGACGTATGTTCACTGAAAAAGAGGGTTTGGGAAAAGAAAAATCAAGAAATGTGGCGGATCGAAAAAGTTTTATGACATCCGAAGTGCTTCGTTGTGGAATAAAAGGTACAAGTTCAAAACATAAGTGAAATTAGAAGAAGAAAAATTAGAGAAGGTCGAATCGACAAAGCCCCAAGGAGTATAGAGAAAAGTACAAATTCAAAATCACTACCAACGGTTCTAAAACTTGACTCTCATATTATGTAAGAAATTTTAGGTAAAGGGAGTCCACATCAATATAAAGAGTATATATGACCTTTTGATTAAGCAATGTTGAACAAAATTTCAAGACCCTCTTTTACTTGCAAGCCAAATTGATGGGCTATTCAACCTCTTATGTTACTAAATCCACCCCCGTTTAGTACATGAGCCAAAATTGCCCTTAACCATCCAACTAAAATTTAAAGTTGTGAACCCTAAATTTATTCACGTTCTTTTTTTCTTTGTGGATTTTCTATTTTTACATAGGCTTCGGTTGTCGTAATTCATAATATCACGTGTTTTTTTATAATAAAAAAAATGAGTGGGTATTATCATGTGTATTAAAATCATGATTTTTTTTTCTTTTTAAAGTATACCACTTTACATATTAACTTCTTAAAAAGAGAATTTTCTTGAAACCAAGTTCTTTTTCATGTAGTTGTACAAACTTTTGGATTGATAAGAGTAATAATGAATGAGAAGCTAATTTTCATTTTCCAAACATCAATAAATTTAAATTTGAAGGAAAGTGAGAGATTGAAATGAAGAAACTGTCATCCCAATCAACCAAATTGGCATGCCCTAGATCTGACATGTCTCGTGAAAGGAGTAACATGAAGCTCAGAATTATGGGTGTATAAAATATTCCACAATATGAAACCCATCGAGGCAAATTTTGTCTATCTAATGAAAATGGAGTAAATTTAGGGCCCGTTTGGCAACAATTGCGATTCTCGAATTCTATTCCCCGGAACAAAAAAGGATGAAAAACATGTTTGGTAACGTAAATGATTCTGATTTTGATTTTGTTCTCGGGAATAATTTTGGAGCAAAATTAAGAATTTTTTTTTAAAGTTGATTCTGAAGAAAAGAATCACTTTTAAGAATTACAAAAAAAGAACACGGTCTCAATTTTTTAAAAAAGATTAAGTCTACATGGACCTCTGAACTTTAAAAAAAATTAAAATTAGATTTGAAATTTTACTAACTTATTTTTTTAAATACTTTTTTTTAAAATTAAATATAAAGTAAGCTTTAAAATTTAACAAAAAAATTTAAAATTTAAAAAGAGGGAATTACATTTTTTAAATAAATTCAAAAAAATTAAAAAATGGAATTACCAAGAACATTTATGTTTCGGCAATAGAAATTTTGTACGGTTACCAAACGTGTTCTAATTCTCTAAAATCATCCAGGGAACAAAATCAGAAAATATGATTCTAATCAGAATCACTTTTTCAGACCCAAATAGTTGCCAAACAAACTGTTGGTAACCTAGTGAAAATAACTCCACCTATTAATATTTACAAGATCATCCAAGATGTTCATCAAATTTTATCAACTGCATATTTGTTGAAAAATTTAGCAAATGGGACAAATGGAACAAACTCTGAGGGGTAATAACAATACTCTCTTTAAAGAGATAATTTGTCCCATAATGTAGCTAATGATTACCGATAAAGATTCTCCAGTATATAATAGATTCCCAGTGAGAATATTAGATTGTAATATTTTGTTCTCAAACTCTCTATGGAAACAATTGAAAATGAATGCCGCATTCTCTTGTTTGGGAAGAAATAGAAAGTGAAAGTAGAAGAAGTAAAGTGAATGTTGAACAAAATCGCTCAATATATTAGAGACATGAACACAACCTTTCATGCTCTTCCAAATAAACACAACTTTTTCGTTTGTCTAAAAATAAGTATAATTCGGACGTAACTCTTCATGTCCAAAAATTGCCATGTTTGAAAAGTTGCATTCTTTGGACTAATTAATTAAAAATTAAAAATAAAAAAATAAAAATAATTGCAACTCCAATGTGAATAGCCGCATTGTTTCACTAGGACATTACAGTTAAATTGTTATTTTAATTTTGGAAAAAATATTGTCAATTAGTGCCGATTCTAAACCGTGCAGCTTGCAAAGTGCTTAGTGAGTTTAATAATCGCGCATAAGCATGCGAGTATAGTGAGGGTCTAGTCCATTTGCCCATTCCTTTATTTGAAAGACCATAATAGCTTTTTAACTAATGAAATGTAGTTTCCCTTTCATCCTATGTAGAATGAAGAAAATGCACTTTTTGCGGGTTTTTCAAATAAACTTCAACATTATTCTTACAAAATTCGTCATCAATTAAATGTCATAATATTCACTTATTACAAATAATTGTTTATTAAAATTACTATTCTACTACAGGTAAACTGAGATAGAGAAAAGAGGGAAGGACGCCTGGAGATTGCTACTATAATCGGTTTTTTTTACCCTATAATTGGAGTTTAATTGCGACGTTTCATAGTCAGATTAGGACAACATTTTATCCTATTTGGTGTTTCGTGACATCTTCGGACCAGATATATCAAGATAAAATGATGGATAAAGAAATTCAAGGTCGGAGCTAGGATAAACCCAGGTTGGATGAAAAAGTTTAACATATAACTTAACAAACTTCATTTTCTAACATTGAGTGACGGACCCAACTGATATTGCTCCACTAGTCACCAACCACCGACCATCACCACGACAGCCGACCGTTGACTTTTGACCACTGTGCGATCATGTCGCCTTTGACTACCGCCTATTGTCGTTGCCGGCCAGCTGATGGTGTTCTAAGACTGAGGGTGAAATGGAGAAGTCCTTCGGCCAAGTGCAAATAGGGCTTGGTTTGTTTTTTTGGTCAATCTTGGGGAAATACAATTGCACCTCCAGAGGCCTTTGACCCAAGACAGTTCCAGTGGTACTTTGGAAATTTTTATTTTCAAATGCAACCACAATTTTTTTTTCTTTTCAATTTTTTCCTTGCTCAACTTTCATAATTTCGAAAATATTCTAAAAATCCTAATTTTGTTGGTAAAAGGTCTCAAACGCCAACGAAGGCTCTGTAAGTAGCCGCTAGCCTCACCTAAGGTCTCTAGACCTCTGGTGAGGCCTAGGTCACGTCGCCTAGGGTTGTGCGAGCCCAGGCAAGGTCGACCAACACCTTGCTCTGGCTGCAGGCGGCCAAAGCTGGCGGTTGGTCGCCCAATGTGTTTTTAAAATATACTTTGCCATACCTATTTTCATTTTAAAAATCCCATTTAGTCCAAGGTTTGCATTTTCTCCAAATTAATTTCTTCAGAGCTGAACCAAATAGGCTTGTGTTGTATACATTTATATATGCCAAGATATATTAAACACAATTAATGGTCCATTTGTTTAAGTGAAATTAAGCTTAAATTTGAGAAAAATGATTTCCCCTTCTGACAATTGAGGAAATCAATTTCCCTAAATTACCAAATAGTGATTTTCATGTTTTTTTTTTTTTTACTATCGTGAAAGTTTCTGTGGAAAAACATCCATTACTTGCTTCATCTTTCACCTTTCATTTTGCATCTCTTTCTTTTCCATTTTATACTCTTTGAACTCCCTGGCATTCATCTTTCCCGTTCATTTTGCATCTCTCGTCACAGTTCCGTGCTCATCCAGGTAATCTGACTAGCGCCTCTTGATTGATTGCATTGACCTTCCATGTAATCGAATCGAAGTGTTCCAATGTTCATTAATTTTATCGAATCTCTTCTCCTCTTCTTTTCTGTGGACGTCCAATTTGTCACCAGGATTTGTGAAGCTCTGATGATGCTGAGAAATCAAATTGATCCAAATGGAGCGAATCAAGAAAAAGGTTGGTTGTTAGATTTCTACTTCATTTTTAAATTTTAATTTCTTATAAAAATAATTTTATTATTAAAAATATTATTTGCTTTTTAAAAATAAAAAAATTATAATTTATTTTTACTCCGGTGGCTGGAAACAGCAACTCAACGGTGGCAACGACAACGGTGGTTGTGGTGGTGGTCGCCGATGGTCAACGGTTGGCAATGATGGTCGATGGTTGGTTGCGAGGGGCGACGGTTGGGCAGCTGTGGTCGGCAATTAGTAGGCGGGTGTCGGCTTCGGTCAGCAATGGGTCGTCATTTGTGGTCGACGATGATTGACGGTTGGCAATTGTCGGTGGCAGTCGGCGGTTGATGGCTGGTGGCCGTGGTCGTCAATGGTAGCTACGAGTAGCGATCCAACTGCTGATGGGCGTGGTCGACAAAGGTTGACAATGGGCGATGGTTGCAGAGGGGAGGGGGTCGACGAGTGGCGACGGCTGAAGGAGGTCTACGATAGGCAGCGGCGATTGATGGTCAATTGTTGGTGTTGGTATGGGGCGGGCGATGGGCAGCGGCCGATGGAGGTTGGCGATGGGCCGTGGTCGACTGTGTTAGCGGTTAGCTACAGGTGGTAGTGTGGCGACGGCGTCAGTGATTGGCAACGAGTGGTTGATCATTTTGCGGTGGTCGCAGTCGGCGATGCTTGCGAGTGGCGATGCTCGTGGGTGGTGATCCAACCGCCGATGGGCATAATCGGTGAAGGTTAACAGTGGGTGGTGTTGGCAATGGAGATGGTTGACGGGTGGCGGCATGTGGGCGATAGCCGATGGAGGTTTTACGGTGGGCGACGTGGGTGATGGTCAACGTTGGTGGTGGTTGCAAGCAACGATGGGCAGTGGCCGCTAGAGGTCAGCAATGGCTGGTGGCCAGCCGTGGTTGGCAATTAGTGGCGAGGGCGGTAGTGGCGGTTAGCATGGTCGAAAAGAGAGTAAGGGTGTAATGAAAAGAGAGTGAGGTAAAAGTACTTCTTGAGTTAGAAATGCTTCTTCTTTTTTTTCCTTTTCAAATTGGGGGAAAATAACTTCCAGCGTGAAAATTTGCTTCAGAAGTACAAATTTCTTTTAGAAGTTAAATTTTTACCAAACGGATTTCTACTTCAAAGTTAAATTACCAAATGAATTTTTGCTCCAAAGGCACTTATGAAGCCGAAATCCACTTTTGAAAGTGTTACTATGTGTCCCTAAGGGCGGCACAATAACACTTCTGCTTCAGAAATCAATTTAGAAGTTGATTTTTCTAATTTTTACTTCAAAAGTAGAAGTTGATTTTTCTATTTCTACTTCAGAAGTTAATTTCTAATCAGAGAAAAGTATTTGATAATAGACAAAATTTTATGCTTCTCGAATAGAAATTCAGTTGGTAATGGTTAAAAATTTTTACTTCTAAAATATTATTAACCTAAAATATTCTACAAAAAATTATTGATCCTAACCTAAAATGCATGTTGTTCAAGAAAAATTAAATGCAAATACTGACAGATTTACGTGTAATTCATCATTTAATATTTATGTAAATGCAAACCAAATTATGAAAAAAATTGTATTAATAAATACAATGGCTGAGCTCATATATCAAAGCTAAAAGCATGAATTGTTTCGATGCTTCCTCTCCTGTACCTTTGGCGTGGTTTATATTGCAATAGGCATAATATATGAATTTTTTCATACTTAAACCGTTTCTAGAAGCACAAATCTATGGTAGTTATATGTGCCCTGAGATCACCTAGATATTAATGAAAACTTGGCACATAGAACTATAATAATGATCAGCTTGTTTTGACATGAAGACATCTCTAGGCAAAAAGACATAGATACAAAATGAGGTGCCATCATCTTTATCTTTTCAATACAGCTTCAGCTTTCTTGAATTTATGTTTTTTAAAAATGGAGGGCACGAGATCACAAGCGCCATCGGATCAGAGAAAGGTGTTTTGGAGTAGCCATACCCATTATTGGAATAAACTAGATAAGCAAAGAGAGAGACAAAATTTAAGAATTAATGCAAATATGAATATCTAACTTATCAATCACAATCAATAAAAATATGTACACAAATCAAGGAACTGGGAACATATTAATAAAATGTATCAAATCAAAACATGGCATCCCTAATGAAGCCCAAAAAGCTTAAAGATTGAGTGTTTAGAAGTTTGGAAGGTATTTGGGACATTTGAAGACAATTTGTCCAAATGGGCAAAATTGTCATTTTGAAAAGATTTGGAATCAAAATCAACAAAAATAGCGTTGGCTAGTAGAATGTGCTTATTTCTCAATTTCTGAGATTTTTTGAAATTTTCCTGGATTTTTGAAATAATTTGCTCAAAGGAGAACAAAATCGTCATTTTGAGAAAGATTAGAAGTGAAAATCACAAAAGATGAATTTGGCCAGTCAAATTTGACTATTTTTCATTTTCTATGATTTTTTGAAATTTTCCGAGACGATTTGCCCATAAAGGGCAAACCTTCATTTTTTAAGAAAGAGAGTAAAATCATCAAAAATAGGATTGACTAATTGAATCGATCAATTTCCTAATTTTTAGATTTTCTGAATTTTTGGATTTTTTAATCATTTTTTATTATTTTTTGAAAAAATTTTGTTTTTAAAAGAATTATCCATACCAAGTCGTGTTGAGACAGATGAGTGAAGAGAGAGACATAAAATATAAAAATGAAGGGCTAAAAAGAAAAAATGAATTGTGATGAGGAGAAGTAACTTTTCTTTTACTTCTCAAAAGTTTTTGAAGTAAAAAGTTATTTCAAAAGTAGAAATATACTATTACAAATTAAATATATTTTTATTTCGAAAATTATGTTATTAAATAATTTCTGTTTCATAAATACTTTTAAAATAAAAAATTTATTTTATTTCTATTTCAAAAATGTTACCATATGCCCTGGCAGGGCTGCCAATCCCCTGTTTCTCCTGTGTCCTGCACGCCCGCCACGTCCTGGTGAAGATTTTCTTCATCTTTCTTTCGAAACTCAAAATCCCACCGCCAGCGTTTTTCGATCAGCCAACGCGTTCATCTTCGAAAGCCACCTGGATCTCTCGGAAGTCGATTGATCTTCCATGAATGGCGGCTTATATAAGCGCCCTGATCTTTCCAAGCTTCATCCACACTTCCATGGTGATTCCAAGCCAACATCTCTCGGTTACTTCCTCTGCTTTAGCCACAATCCGGGATAAAGCAGCCGACTTTCGTCCATGGCGATCTCATCGCTCGTCTATAACCCATACTTAGCTTTTTGTACCTACAGAAGGGGCAAGTTTTCTGCTAAACCCGTCGCGTGCAGTTCGGTCAATGCCCAAAACCCTAACCCAATTGCTTAACCCACTTGTCTCTCCAGAGACTACAAGCTCTCGTGGAAAGAGGAGCTCAAGAAGGCTTACCAGAGAGACATTACCAATCTGAACTGGAACAAATTCGAGGAATTGGACGATGAGTCGGTCCAGAACTTGGTCGTCAAGCGATGCGTGGACAATGTGAGGATGCTGATCGGGGATTCGGTCCAGAAAGCGAATGCGGGACTCCCCGGGATGGCGCTTGGGATGGTCGGGGTTGGGTTCTTGTTGTACAGGCATGTGATGAAGTATGATCCCAAGAATCACAAGTGGTTCAACAGGGAGAGGTTTGTGTTGAGTGCCGGGCATGGGTGCTTGCTTCACTACGTTTGTCTCCATCTCGCTGGGTTTGAGTCTGTTCAGGTATGTAATGATCCAGTGTTCAAGTTGTGAACTTTTCGTTTGCTCGGTTCGGATAATGTCATATGTCTGCTTTAATTCTCGAGAACGATTTGTTCGTAAAACTGAATTTAGTTATTATTGCTTTGCTGGTTATTCATTTAGTTATTGGCACTTGTTCTGATGATAATCATGAGTTGGGACTTTAAAGCTGAAATGTTGGACGAATATGGTGTTGTTAGTTTGCTATGTGACAAAAACTATTAATGATCTGCCCATTTTTGCTCGACTAGGAATGCTAATGAGCAGAGTCGCAGCTCTGGTGCAAGAAGTTTCTTCTTCACAAGCTCTTAAGATGCCAAGTCCTATGTTCTTCCGCGTAGTTTCTGTTACCCTTGGTTTTGTCGAACTTTTTTGGTTGGAACTTTTTGTCGATTAGAATGACATCCTTTGAAGGATTGGACTTGCAATTCTTTATTCTTGCCCATGGTCTAGCATGTGGAACTTTACCTAAGTCTAGATTAGGGTCTCTGTAGCTTACAAGGCTGGTTGCGGACATTTTATCCGCTTGATTTGGGAACATTTCGTCTCCAGATAGAAGACCTAAAGCGCTTTGCAAGCTTGGCAGTAGGAGTCCTGGACTTCCAGAGAATGTGGTCACCAGTGGCATTGAAGTCACTACCTGTATGTTCTGTTTTCAATTTTCTCTTGTGCAACTCTGAAATAGAAATTAACTGGAGTTGAAGTTCTATTTCCATGTGAGACTTAACAGAGGGAAACATATGATTACTTGAAAAAGTCAGCAGGAAAGAGGCGTATGTATTTCATAATAAAAAATTAGCAGAACTGACTTAACTGTTTGCTTGTTATCTGCCCTACAAATCTTTGTTTCTGGCTTTTTTCTTTTATTTGGACTTCTTTGGGTGCATTTGTGCATATGATACGTACTAGAAAAAATCAGCAGGAATGAGGCATATTGATTTCGTAATAGACTCGAAGTAGCAGAATTCACTTAACTGTCGAAGTTCAAGCACTTGAAATCATTGCTACTGGCTTTTTCTTTTCTTTGGACGTCTGTGGGCGCATTTGTCCTCTTAGACAGGAAAGACGGTAAATCGAAGAAACAACGCGGGTCTTTGGTTCATTATGTTCTGGAAAAGTCTTCACTTAGACGGTCTCTGTCTCTGGCTAGTTTCATTTAGCCGAGTTCTTTCTTCAAGTTTCTGTTCATTTGTATGTTCGCATGGTTGTGAACTGTGATCACAGGCCCCCTCGGACAAGGTAGAGCAAATGCAGTAGGTCTTGCCTTGGCTGAAGCTCACCTAGCTGCTAGATTTAATAAACCTGATGCTGTCCTTGTTGATCACCGAACATAAATTGAACGGACTGGTTCTCTGCGACAGCTTATGAGAAGCTGTGTGGTTATGATTATTTTTGGTGACTTTACTGTTGAACTATAGTTATTGCATCATGGGGGATGGATGTGCAATGGAAGGAATAACCCATGAAGCTGTGTCCTTGGCTGTTCACTGGAAGCTCAACAAGCTTACACTGATTTATGATGATAATCATAACACTATCGATGGACCCACCACACTTGCTTTTTCCGAAGATATGTCTTCTCGATTCAAGGCTCTTGGTTGGCATACAGTCACAGTTGACAACGTAGATGTGATATGAGTCCATTCCAGGATGCACTTCTCTCTGCTTTCAATGAGACGGAGAAACCTTCAGGGTTCGTAATAGTCGTGCCTTAGAAATTTAGAAGGCTGTGATCCATCACTTTACAGCTTTTTCCTATTCTAGCAAACGTAAAACCATTGTGTCGATCTCACTGAAGATCGAGCCTTCGTCATTGTCTGCTTACTTCAGGGGAAAACCCTGATGGGGAAACTGTCTGGAAAAGAAGGGACATCAAAAGCTCAGCATGGGACCTTCAGCGAAGATGATGTAAACAACATGAAACAAAAAGTTAACTGGACTGGTAGAGAGCCTTTTCATGTCATCCCTATGATATACAGGTTTCTTCAATTTTCAATCCAATTTGGAGCTATTTTTTGGCATTGCACTTTACCAGGAAGGACAGGATTGTGGATATATCTAAGCCTAACACACACGAACTGCTCATCTGTTGCAGGGAGATGCAGAAGCACGCAGATGTTGGGGAGAGACTGGAAAAAGAATGGTACTCCAATCTTTACTTGTACCAGATCAAATATCCTCAAGAGGCCATAGAATTTCGGATTCTTCTTAGTGGGGGTTTGTTTCCTGGTTGGAAAACTTGTCGCTGGTAATTGAACTGCTGCTTGGCCTTACCTGTCTCTTTGGTTATTTTACTGTTTGGGTTTAACATCTAAATCAACACGTTCTCACGAGTGCTATAGTATCAACATCAACATCACCTTTATCCCAAACCAGTTGGGGTTGGCGGTTGATGAACTTGAAGCGAAAAGCTTAAAATATACTAAAAATAAAAGCAAAAACATGGGTATCCCAAAAATAAATAAATAAATATAAATAAATAGAGAGGACTAAATCGGGCACTCTAAAATATAGGAAATCCCCCCCTCTACAATGCGGATAGCTTTCCTCCACTCCGTTCTAAGATAAACCGTACGCTAATCTATTTCCCACTCCATTAAATCTTGTTTTACTACCTTCCCCCAAGTAAGTTTCGGCCGATCTCGTCCTTTCTTCATATCGTGTTCTCGGTAACACACTTTTGTTCTTATCGGAGCATCTAAGGGTCTACAGAGAATATGTTCAAATCATCTCAATCTATGTTCTCTCATTTTCTCTGCCACCGGTGTTATTCCAACTTTTCGTCGAATATCGTCATTTCTTTCTTACCATGCCTTGTATGACCACACATCCACTAACATCCGCATTTACCCGTTACCCCAATTTTCTGCTCATGTTGGCTTCTGTACTGGCCAACATTCGCTCCATATATCATTGCAGGTCTTATTGCTGTTCTAATAAATTTTCTCTTTAACCTAAGAGGGATTTTACGATCACAACTAAAAACTCTGATGCACTGCACCATTTTCATCCAACCTGCCTTTGATTATATGCCCTAACATTCCTCATCAATCTCTCCCCTCTTTTTTGCAAAATTGATTACAAATATCTGAAAGCATCTTTCTTGGTACCTCCTGTCCAAGCATATCCAACGATTCCTTGTCATCCTCTGTTATGACGAACTCACACTTCATGTATTCCGTCTTACTCCGACTTAACGTGAATCCTTTGGACTCTAACGTGTTTCTCCATACTCTAATTTAGCATTGATCCCAGTCTTGGTCTCATCACAAGTGTTCATAATATACATTATATAATTTCAACGCAAGTAGTTTAGGGAATATTTTTTTTGCGTAAGTATTTTATTGAGCGATGCACACTGATTTATCTTGATTGAGTGGTTTTCTCTAGTAGACAATAATTAAGAGAAATAACTCTTTCGTAGATTTACTCCACTTAGTGAACTTCCTTCTTTAGTATGCTGGGGTGATTATAGCACTAAAGCATGATTACTTACCCTTCTGAACAGAGGTGGCCAGGCTGAGTCTCATTGGATCCCCCCAGGGATACCCGAGAAGTGCTTTAAACCAGTTTGCTAAGGGTCTTCCTGGGTTGATTGGCAGAAGTGCAGACCTTGCAACCTCCAGTAAAGCTTATCTCTCCACGATTATGACACTTCCTGCCGAGCTCTTCGTGGGGTCCAAACTTATGCTACGGTGTTCGGGAGCACGCGATGGGGGGCATCTCAAATGGCATTGCTTTGCATGGAAGTGGACTCATCTCATTGGCGGCAACATTCCTTATATTCTCAGACTACATGAAGAACACTATCCGGCTTGCTGCTCTGAGCCACGGTGGAGTCATCTACGTCATGACCCACGATTCAATCGGACTAGGGGAGGATGGTCCTACTCACCAACGGTGGAGCAGCTTTCAAGACTCTGGGCCATCCCCGCGCCTCCTAGTCTTCAGACCGGCTGAGGGAACAAGACTGCCGGGGCCTACCAGATCGCCATGGGAACCGGCCCACTCCTACGTCGTTGTGCTGTCTCGGCAGAAAGTAGCTTCAAATCTCACAGGGACGTTGGCGGATGCAGTCAAACGGGGAGGTTACACAATCAGCGACAACTCAGGGGAGCAGGTGCCCGAGATCATATTGATCGGCACGGGATCGGAGCTTTGCCCCTGTGAGGGGAGTGTGAGGAGGTTGAGGGAGGCAGGACGAGGGTCAGGGTGGTGTCGATCGTGTGCTGGGCACTTCTTTTCGCACAACCGAGGGAGTACAAGGAGTGGGTGCTGCCCTCGAAGTGGTCAATTACTTGAGTGTGGAGGCCGGGTCACCAGTTGGGTGGAGGGAGTACATGGGGCAGGGAGGGCGTGGTGGTTGGAGTGGAGAGTTCGGTGCAAGCAGGGCAATATTTGGACACATGCACAAGTATGGCTTTACGGAGGAGAACATTACCCGGATTGCCACATTTTGCTGTGCAAGTGAAGGAGGAGGTGCTGATCGTTGGTGCTTCTTTTTTGGATGGGTGATTCATACTTTGCCTATTGTAAAATTGTGAGAAACTATAATCACTGAGAGTGACATAAAAGATTATACTGCTTGTAAAAATCTTTCAACATTGAATTGTCAATGCAAATTTTCTTTACGTAAAAGTAACAAAACTGTGTCCTGCAGTTTTTCTCTGTCGTAAATTCTATACTTTTTTCCATACTGGCTGAGGAAAGATCTATGATATCCTCATAGAGGCAGCTTCTCAGGTGGCAGAGGGGGGGTTTAGATGGGGGGCGGAGGCAGGCCGAAACAGTAGAGAGGAAGGGGGGGAAAGAGGGGAGGGGGGGCCGGGGGGAGGCTAGATTAAGAGACAGAAAAAGGGGGGGGTACTGGGGAGAAGGGAGGGTGAAAAAGGAGGGGGGGGGGGGAGAAGGAAAAGGGGGGGGGGGGGAAGGGAGAAGAGGAGGAGGGGGGGAAGAAAAAACGGCGGAGCAAAGAGGGGGAAGGGAGGGCAAGGGGAAAAGAGGAGAAGGAGGAGGAAGAAAGACGGGGGGGCTCGCGCTCTTCTTTAAGGCGGGAGAAAGTAGGGAGCGAGAAGGGAGGAGGAAACGAGGCACAAGCAGGAAGCACGGCAGCGGAAGGAGGAGGAAGAGGGGGCGCGGGGGGGGGGAAGGAGGGGAGGAGGAAGAAAGAGAAGAGGAGAGGGGAGAGGAAGGAAGAGGAAAGAGGGCGCCAGAGGAGACCGCGCGCCACCCCCGCACGAGCACCGGGAGCGATGAGAAGAGGGGGGCGCGCAACCAACGACC
>JAGVVM010002670.1:0-56428 GCA_019149425.1 Psidium friedrichsthalianum
TTACAGTTATGCTGCCAACACTGGAGGTTTCTCAACCAGACAATGAGAAGCGAAAAAAGCAGGGCTTTAGCTGCAGCAACAAAGGAGTTGGAAATATGTTTCAAGAAAGGAGATTTTTGTCGAATGCAGGTAGATAATTTACAGTGCTTGTATCTTATTCTGCCACCTTATTGTGGTATCCAAATGTCTTCTGGTAATGAACTTCTAGTAACTGCATATGAAAAATATCATCATTTGGCCAAAAAGAACCTACTATTTGTTGTTTTATAACTATTCTAGAATCTATTGGAAATGATGCAAGAATATCGGCATGCACAATGTGGACTGAAAGATTTGAAGGGCATTAATTCAGTTGAGTTTTGGAGAGTTGATGTGGATTGTTGAAGCCTATAAGAATGAGCAATCTTTTTTTTTTAATTTTATTTTATTTACAATGTTTATGAACCACCCCTTCAAGCAGCCTTCTTCACTGTCTGGAAAAAGGCTAGTTTTTCTTTATATTTTTTTAGTCAGCTTTCTTTCCCCTTCTACAAGAGCAGGCAGCTACTTCTAGCTGATACGTATCTGCTTCTATCAAATCACCTTTTGCACTGCAGTACAGAACCTCGTTTTTCACTACTCATCATTCAACTCCTATTCTTATAATGTGATTCGGATAATGATACCGTCATCATTCTGCAATTTTCTACGGTTTTCAATAAGAGATGATCTTATGATTGTTTTACACTTTATAGTGTTGCTTACTGTGAATTTTGAGTTATTACAGGAAATCCCAACTTGATAATAACACTCGCTGGAAATAAGACTGATCTGGAGGATAAAAGAAAAGTGACAGCTGAGGTAAACACTGATATTTCTTTAAATTGTTTTGATGTGTTTGATGCACCATTCATTTTGGTTCATTTTCCTGTAATTCTTGTGGTCCTCTTGTCTCATTTAGCTTCTTAAAGAAGAAGTGGGTAGTCACCCCATCAAGAAAATGGGAGTGCATTTTCTTGGCTGTTCCATTGTTTGTCCTCATTATTTCAATGACGAGTTCTCACCAGCCAGTTCATTAAGTCTTGTAGATTTTGACTAGTTTGATTGATTTGAAGGGATTCAGGGTAAAATGGAAGGTAAATATCTAGCCACCTAGCATGCTAGATAATATTTAGGTGCTTGGCCTGGTCTTTTTAGCATTTTACCCAAAATGTGTGAGGCTCTTATAAATCTTTTCCCATTTGTTTTTTTGCAGTTTCATAATCATACTGATTCCTAATAGTTCTGTAAAGGCATTTTGTAAATCATTTTCCCTCAAATGGGGTTGATCATGTATGCGAAGAACGAGAACTCTTGGTTACTGTAGAGTTAGTTTTTGCTACCGTCGAGGATGAACGTCAGGTTATACTGTCACTCTTTACTAAATTTTTAGCTTTTGACAACTTTACATACTCAAAGAAATTTTCCAGCTTATATGTTTTCTATTGAGTTTGGAAATAGGTGCTCTACCCAGAATTGGTCTTATTGTGGAATTATTTTCAGTCAGTCTACATCTCAATTTCTGCATTGCAGCTCTATAAACCTCTGCTTGTTCATAATCTACTATGATGTTACAGGACGCACGCATGTATGCAGAAGAAAGGCGACTCGTGTTCATAGAAACATCAGCTAAGACTGCGGCTAATGTCAGCAAACTGTTCTATGAAATAGGTAAAGCCTTTATTCTTCTGGGAAAGCATTAAAGAAATGGATAATGTGATTTAGCACTTTTTCCTTTCCTTCTCATAATACAAGGAGACTAAGTCAATGATCTAAGGGGAAAAATATGGTTCAACACCACAAATAAGCATCATCTTGTCGACCCTGGAGGAGTCAGACCCAAAAACACGTGTCACCAAGCGCTTTTCTGGCAGCTCAGTGCTCTTATCCATCAGTCCAATGCACTGGGCTCATCTCGTGGAGCTTTTTATTTTTCTAGCTGCATAAGGATGAGTTATCAGCAACACTGACACCATGGCATCCTTCAAACCATCTCTGGAATGACTAAACTGTAATCTTTGCTCCTAGCTAAATTATAATCAAATCAAGCAGAAATTGAGCATTTGTATGAGCAGAGAAGGTTTGCCTTTTTGATTTTCTTGCCTCCATTGTAGCTTTTTTTTGGGGCAGTGTCATGATATAATATGGGGTTTTCTTGCGGTCAATAGTAGCAATCGTATATTCTGGACAGTCTTTAACTGCTATTCTTTTGTGCTGGAAACAGCTAAGAGGTTGCCCAGAGTTCAGGCTATGCAGAATTCAGCGCCGACGGGGATGGTTCTAGCAGATAGAAGCCCTGAAGAAACCCGATCTGCATCTTGTTGTTCATGAGTTCTCATCAACTCTGTTCATTCCTTTCCTTTTTCTCCTCACATTGTATAGTCGTCTTCCACTCGAGCATCTTGATCTTTCAGTTCTTGATGCCTATGAATGAAAATGAATTCGACTGAACCATCACTTGTGAAAGTGGAAAAACTAATTGGAGGTAGGTAGGGAGTTAGTTCATCCAACTCGTTAATCAGTGAAGACTGGAATATCACTCTCTCTTTCTCCCCCTTCTAACCCGAGGTCATCTCCCGATTGCACCTCCTCAGTGAGTTCTTTATTTAGTATGATTAAAACCATCTCAACCTAGTTGTTCGCTTCTTTATCTTCATTAGAGTTGTGGTCACTCTTTTCCCCTGGATGTATTCATTCTAGGTTTGTCTTCACTAATTTTTCCTCATGGTCTTCCAGTTCTGCCTAGCATTTCTTTTTCTGGTCATTCTCTCTTTTCCTCGTGCTTTTGTTTTTGAAACTTCCACATTCTAGACAAGCTTGTCCTCAAACTCCATTTTCTCGATGCGCTTCTGAGATTATTAAGTGATTCAATTTCATCTTCTCAAATGCATGTTTTCTTAAAATCGTTGCTTTATCAAATGGCTTGTCTCTGACCAATCCCTGCTCTTAGTTTATGGTGTCAAATGTAACGCTAAGTCAATGACTGCTTGCAAATAAGGGTAGCAAAATTCAAGATTAGGGCTTTGATTGATTCGGTCCCTAGGTCTTTGGAGCCATGCCGAATTACATGCAATGTCGTGATGAAAAGAAATCAAAGAGAGTTTTATTAACAGCGACTCCTGAAGCCCATCATGCACGCTTGTAGTTTCAGTGAACATTATTGACAAAATCCAATTGGACTTGCTAATATACATTACTTTCACTTTATATGTTGTTACTTTGTCACCATCTTTGTCATGAAACCGGTTGAACGATGCGGAAAACTGCCCGCGTTGCCA
This sequence comes from Psidium friedrichsthalianum, assembly GCA_019149425.1. Classification (NCBI taxonomy): domain Eukaryota; kingdom Viridiplantae; phylum Streptophyta; class Magnoliopsida; order Myrtales; family Myrtaceae; genus Psidium; species Psidium friedrichsthalianum. The sequence continues at coordinate 3,297 of JAGVVM010002670.1, forward strand.
GAAAGTGAGGAACCTGCATTGCATCGGAAACTCTTGACGGTGCAATCTTCATCGCTGGAAAATTGCTAAATAATGAATACTAGACATTGCACAATCTTCATACTGGTCATCTGATGTATATGATTACTTGGACAGAGATAATAGTGGGAAATGATATAAATTACAGGTGAAGTTTCAAGGCTCCAACTATAAGAGATGGTCCCACAAAAACATTGAATACGACAAAAAATTCTCAGAAGAGAACATCTTTCTCGTATTTTAACTCTCCAAGGGGAATCGTAAGTAAATGCTCTCCTTACCTTTCAACGCACCAATCCATACACATCGTGCTTAGCTGATCGGGCCATTCAATAATCCAGAAAATTTACAGGCGAAGGTTCAAAATTCAACTGATGAAAGATGGTTCGAACAAGAACATTGAATCACTGTTGCATTTCAACCACTAATTCTCAAAAATAACATATTTCTGGAACGTAACTCTCAAAGGGGAATGACAAGCAAATTTAATGCTCTCCTTACCTTTCCTTCCATACACCAACCATCCGACACCCAACACCAATGTGCTTGCGTCCAATAAATACATCGACAACAAACTAAGATCAGCTATTTTTTATCAGCAAATTTCAGTCTAAGACATTTCCCGGAACCTAGCAAGGGCCTTCTTTTGAATAAGAGTCTTGTAGCTATCCCCAGCTTGCACCTCTAGGCTAGGATCAAGCTTCTTTTGCTGACTACCAAGACCTGCTCTCCTATCCATCGCTTGTGCTTGGACAGGCTCTATCATGCCACTGCCATCCTTCCCCAGTCCCTGCGCATCATGTCATATACAAGAGGACACAAACACACTGAACACATCAGCGGCAAGTACTGACAAGCATGACAACATCCCATTTCAGATTTGCCTGTTGGTCCCAAAAATCAAGCACTTTATGTACGGGCTAGTAGTCCTCTGTGAAGCAAGGAGCTTCAGAAAACACAGTGCTGATTCTTAGGAGCATATTGGTTAAATCAATAGTGTGCACGTAAACTAGCCTGAAATCCCCATGCTTCAATGGGAAAAAGAACTATCCTTTTCCAAAATTTAAGCAACCTAAAGGCTATGCTTTCTTTGACCCAAAAACAAAGGCTACAGTCTATAGTTTACTGTGGCCAATAATGGATTTTGTTGATCATAAAAATCTCTCGAAGTCATATGCAGGGTCACTTCTGCCTAATAGAAATCCACCACCAAGGCCATTAGGATTCTTGAGTAAAAGGGTCTAACTTATTGATGTAAAACTAGGGTAAAATGTCAGCCTCCAAGGAAAAATGTCCGCTTTGATGTTTTTAAAGATGTTACTTGAGGTGGGGGGCAATGCCAATAGTATTTGCCAGTGGCACCATAAAATAAAATAAAAATGTAAGTGGGAAACAGTACCAAGCCTTCATGCCAGCCCATGCTGCGGAGCATCCGGTTCCCTACATTGTTCTCATCAATGGCTTTTTCTGCTGTAATCACCTCATAGCTCTGAGCAGCGACACCTGCATCTCCAGCCCCACGTGAGCCCCCTACTCCAGGGGGAAATGGCATTGGATCCAAAGAACTCTTTTTGAAGGGCAGATCTCGATCTCCAACAGATGAAGAAATGATGGGGCAGAATTTCTCACAAGTTAATACATTATAGACATTACATGCAAGCAACGGACTAACCAAGCCCAGGTTTCATGCTTCGGAAGGGGTAAAGAGGATGGTGCACAAATGAACATTGAAATTCTCATTATTGCGCTTATGAAACAAGACCAGACAAAGAAGAATAGAGGAAAAGGAAGTGGAGGAGAAGGGAAGGAATGACAGCAGGAAGGGATTAACACCAATGACAAAGTTATGTGAGCTTACTCAAATCCACGGTGTCAGGGTCCAGCGTATCATCTCCAACAGAAGAACCATATAAGCTTCTCCTCTCAGCAGCTCGATCCCTATAGCTCGACTGAGGTTGTTCCTTGTTAATAAAAGCAGAAGTCAAAGGCATTTCAGAGAATCTCCTCTTGCCACTTCCAGCAGCCGAAGGTGGTGCATAAGAACCCAAAGCAGAAGCATCTGTTTTGAATGGAGCGACACCCGGCGATGCATCGGCATTTGTCATAGAAGATGAACCTGCAGCAGAAGCAAACGTTGAAGACATTGAAACTCCACCAAATGACCCTGAAAAAACTTCTGATTTCAATAAACCTCTTCCAGATCCCCTAATAACACCCATCAAAGCCCCGCCTGAGCTATTGCTAACAGGCCACGGTTTTCCCGGAGACTCCGAAGTAACATTCTGGACTGCAGGTACAGCAGTGCTAACTCCTGTATTTGATGCGGTAACATTCCTTATGGCATTTGAGTCAGGTTTAACCTTCCCCTTGACGGATTGTCCAACACCAAATGATTTGTCATCAGCAGAAGCAGACAGCGGGTTGTCATCCAGGGCCACACGGGTAGCTTGTCCTTCATGACTCCTCTGTTTCCACATTGTCAGCACATTGCTCATCTTCTTTTTGCTAGCCATGATACTACTTTTGGAAGCAAGTTTGATCTCCTTCAGCTTCTCCTTCTCTTTCTTCTCTGCTGCTATTGCAGCTGCTGCAGCAGCCTGGACTGCATCGGCTAGCGATGCAGCCTTCTCAGTTGAGCTTATCGTTGCAGCTGGCGCAGAGATCACAGCCTTCCTATTACTGGAACTATCTGATCCTTTAGTCGGCTCAGATTGCTTATTAGATGAGGAGCTGGCATTTTGATCGGTGCAAGGGATATTTGCTGAGTTGGTGATCAAAGGAATACCAGATGCCATATTACCATCATAATAAAGACCTGCAGATCCACCCAACCAAATGGAATTAAGAATTAGTCCATTCCGCCGAAAGAAAAATGTCCTTCCTTCTCTCTTTCTTCCACCAGAAAGGCAGAGTGGTTGGTTTAAAAAATACTGTGATGATCCTTATTAGAAGCCTACAGTAAGAAGTGATGCATAATATCCACCTATGTAACTCCTCCGACAACACCAAAACATCAATACTATCCATGGCTAGATATTAGATATATCCATCTAAAAGTTCCATGACTTTGACTAGAAAAACTATCATCTTCTTGGATAACTCTGGATATTTTGCCTGCAGTAGGATCCTAACGAGATCCTTACATTGCAGTCAAGACACACGTTTACGTACAAATAACTTGTGTCCATAAGAAAGATACCTAAGCAGTAACAACTGAACAATGAAGAAGGGGGAAATCTATGCTGCATACTGTCTCTGATGCATGTATATGCAATCCAACTCACTCCACAACCTCCTTAGAGAAAAGAACTAGGAAAAGGAAAAAAAAAATTCTGGCAGACAAAAAGCATATAAACTAAAAAGCATTTTCTCATCCACTGAATCCTCCACATACAAAACAAAAGCTTTTCTGCAATAAAAGAACTGAAGTCATGATACCACTAAGATTACGAAATTGTCAAGAACCAGAAGCTCATCAGGAAGTTCACATAAGAGAGAGCAGCTATTTATTTAACAACTGTGTATTCCTTATTCAAAAGCAACATCCGCTTCCTGATAGATAGCAGGCCCAATAGTGAGAAGAAACCTGGATTTATCAGAGAATCAGGGTAAAGGGGGAAAAAACAAAACCTGAAGTTCCATCATAGTAGAACCCGGAGGCAGCATCATAATAGTAACCAGATGCTTCATCCCACACGAAGCCAGACTGTGGAGCTGAACCATCTTTTTAGCAGAGATCTCTCCACTCTCATATTCCTGTCCACCAGTAGATTGTTTGTCTTCTGGGTTATATTCCTTTGGGGCCCATCCAACAGCATCATACTTGAATGACAGAGTGAAGCAATCAGAAATATCACCCACTGCTTTCTAAACTTCACATGAATGACAAATCTCAAACTAAGGGCATTCCTCATCAATGCCACGCATGGATACAGGAAACAAGTCAACTAGTTGATTGACCAATAACATCCAAAAAAGAGCATAATCCAAAAAATTATAGAGCAGAAAACAAGGGAAAACACAAGGAACAAAATAAATTACTTGTTGAGCAAATGTCGCTGCCTCAATTGCTGCTGCAGCTAGGCTGCTCGACTGAGACGACACTGATGGCCCTGATCCTGGACCAAGAACACTTTTTGCATATGCTACTCGAAGAATCTGTCCATTCTTCTCAAGTGTTGTCCCATTTGTAGATTCAAGAGCTTTAGTTGCGTCCTCAACCTATGAAAGGCAAAACCACATGGCTTCAGATTTATCCAATGAAACAACCATCACATCACCGACTTCTCACAATGAAGAAAACATAGATTCAAATATTTATGAACAATTGAACTGGATTTTTCACATTACATGGTCATAGATAGCAGAATGAAGAAATCTAAGGAAGGTCAAACTGAGTATATTAAAACAAATTCATTTATGCAACACCATCTATTAAATTCTCACAAAGCAAGGCACAGCTAGATATCGAATAAGGTGAAAGTGAATCATGAATTTTCATCGACAAGGCAAAATTACTTCACCATGGCATATAAGTACCATCCCCCCCTCATTCAACCGCTCATTTTCAAGCGCAAGCAAGGAAAACCACTGTCCATTACATGCTCTAACCAACTATGCCTTACACGGGGAAATGGAATAGGGCCACACAATTTGAGCAATAGGATAGCACACTCAGCCCAGCTTGTGAGCAAGCGAAAAACTTGCATCCTAACAGTAGGTACACATGCCCTGAATGCGGGAACCTTATTTTTCAATGAAGAGTACGATTCCTTGTTTTACTTCCTTCCGTACATATAACCATATAAGCTTCAACTCCCTCTAAGGGTGGAGAAAAACCTTACTCCTGGTATCAGATGCCATTCCTATGGATATAGTCTCTATTCTTACCCTCATTCTAAAACCTGTACAAAGTGAATTCCACTTTCTTTTTAAATTTTAACAAATTGCAATTTTTCCAGAACACACAATGGACTTTTATTAAACCTAAAGTACTTCAAATCTTTAACTCTATTCATAACTTTCCAAACTTAGATTAGATTTTAATTTCAAATTGCTCGGGGAAAGTCATAACTAGAAGCCCAAGGTAGCTGATAAGTGCACACAAACAGACTATCAGACACAAAACTGAGTTGTATGCCCCATTCCCCATTTTTCAAGAATTGCATTGAGAGAATGACTTGGAGGAGGTAAGATGAAGCAAACCACTAAAAAAACTACAAACAGAGAATGATTTTTTTTTTTGGACAAACACATTCCTCGAGTTATCACCACTTCCGGTACATAGTAAGAACTCGATTAAATATCTTCCTACCTATCGCTGATTAGTTGGCGCCTTTTTCATGCATAGGCCAGATTAAGTGCATGGCTGTCTTTGGAAACTTGTGCTAACTGTAAGCTTTGCACAGCCATGCACTTAATTTTTTAAGTATATTCAGTTGAATATTGAAGTCTCTAAGAAAATTCACCATTAACAACTCAGAAGCCCTATACCTTCACTTTAATTCCTTATGGACTTGAGATCAGGGTTTTCTGTAAAGAAATAACATACAAACACAACATATGGAAGCAAGACAAAATGTTGACAGGAAATACAATGGAGAAATGCATCAGAATAAACATACCGAGTAAAAGTGTACAAATGCAAATCCCCTTGAAACGTGAGTAAATTTGTCTCTGACAAGACGAAGATCCTGCAAAAAATAAAATTAGCTTTTTCTAGACAAATAAAAACAGCGCACAGAGAAGTCATCTTATATAAAGGCTCAAAAAAAAGATAACAAAAAACATTACTTTAATTGGAGCATGTTTGGAAAATTCATATCGAATCATTTCTTCATCAGCATTTTCATCCAGGCCGCGCACCACCAAAACATGTGTTGGCCCTGATCACTCAACTGACTTAGCATCATTGCAAGGCATATCGTATATCAATCTGGCAACATGGACCTACCTGCCTCCAGTCCCTTCTTCCCTAATGCTGATTGACTTGATATCATATCTGCTGGTGGAGCATCATCTGTTCGTGGCTCATTACACTGATATCCCAGAAAAGGAATGAGCAAATTTAGCAAAAGTGACAAAAAACAAACCGGAAAGACTAATTATTTTTTTCCATCTATATTTCTATATACAGGCTATCACCAAACCAGAAAAGAAAGGCATTGACCTGGAGGCACACTTATGGGTGCAAAAATAAATATGACACTAAAACTGAATATGATCAAGAAAAAAAAATAGAGTTGGAGTCACTGGTAAAAAAATGTGAATTAAGGAGAAAAATCACTGATCATGTACCGTACCACAATACTTCACTATAGACTAGGCATCATCTACTGAATGCATTCTGATCATACCTTTTATCAACAAATTCTTTTCCATTATCCAAAAACATAAACTAGAGCAGGCACTATCCCACTTCCACAATGAAACAGTAAACTGAATTAGGATGATGTCCATCCATTAAACTGACAGAGAGGAAACTAAAATAAATTAACCCGTCACAGTTCAAGGATCAACATCGAGCGTAGGAAGACACGAACCTGGAAGCAAGATGTTCGCCTCGCAAAATTAACACAACCACATATCGTGCACATCCAATCAGAAGGCACCATGATGCTTCTATAGCTACCATGGCTTGATTTGACAGTACCCTCTTGACCAAAGCCTCCTGAAAGTCCAGTTGGCTTACTACTGCATACATTTGAAACTGACTGTAACTAACTGGCCAATACAAAGAGTACAATTGCAAAGTAATACAAGTTGAAAGTCTAATTATCTGTCAGATAATCTCAGAGTCAACAGTAGGGATGATTCTGAATAACATTTTGTGCTTTAGAATGTGCTCTATCTCATTGAAGTACTCATATAAAACAATCAGAATTGAAACTTATTGGATAGAACTAATAGTGTGTCCACGAGGAAACACATAATCTAATGAATCTCCACATATAACTGCATACCTGTACTCAAAAAAAGTTTCCTGCCATCAACAACAAGGCCATCATCACCACTTTCTCCATCATTGCTTCTGCTGCTCCCTATTCACAAAAATAATTGGCATCAGCATCCACTTTTTATACTTAAATGCTAGGAGTGGGGAAGAATAAAGGCTTAGGACTAGATTAAGGGCTAGGCAAAACAATACCGCAAAAGATATTTCTAGTTGCCTGCATCTATTCGCTTCAATATAAATCCAGGGATCATACATGGCAAGGATACATACCACAGAAGGGAAATCAATAAAAGCAAACCCACGTGACAGGCCAGAATTCGTTCTTTAATCACACGTACATGCCGAAGAGGTCCCCACTCAGCCTGATTTCGGAATTGATAAAGTTGGAATTAGCAATTTGATGTAAGAACTGAGGACAAATCAGCAAGGGTTAAGAGGGGCAATACAAGGATCTGATATAGATCCTCCTCGGTTGTCTTCTGCGATAGACCTTTCACCACAACAGTAGCAGATGGGGCCTAGGAAAGGCAGAGTCATCATCAAGTCCAATCCACAACTGTAAAAAGAACAAGTGAAAAAGAAGGGAAATACACAATTCACGTACCACACCATAATGTTCACGTTGGCGCTTGTCCTCACGGTCCCTCCGTCTCTCAGCCCGATCATATCGATCATCATCATAGCTGTCCTCACGATGACTGCGACCACGGCTTCTACTTCTCGGAGACCTAGACTTTAGATGATCATCACGTCCATGGGACCTAGATCGAGACGGCGATCGGGATCGCGAGCGAGACCTAGAAGGTTCATACCTTCCGTATGGACTGTGATCCCTTTCTCGATTTGAACTTCTTTTGTCATGTTCACGGTCACGGTACTCACGCCTCCTCAAGTTCACATCTCTCCTACTGCTTCTGTCATAATCAGAATCATAACTATGTCGACCATGGCCATAGTCCTTTTCACGGCTATCCTCCCTATGCTGTGAAGTACGTGGCCTATGGCCATAGTCATCATATGGATAGTCATCACGATCCCGTCCTCCAAACCTAGCAGGCCGATCAAGATCGCGATCACGAAAATTGTCAATTCCATGATAGCCATCCCGCAATTTGTCGTAATCTTGAAATGATGAATCACGATCACGAAATGCATCCATCTCATTGTATGCATCAATATATGGTTTCTCATGTCGCCTAGACTCTCTTTCAAGTGGATATTCATCTTCATAATTCCTCCTCCGTGATTGGGTCCACAACCCACCAGCAGAAGGTGGAGGTGGATAAGCATCCCTCTCCAAAGGGTACACATATCTTTCATCTAAAAACCTTCTCTCATCATATGAACCAACCCTGGAAGACAAGGAAGCGATGGAATGAAGGCAGCAAAATGTAATTTGACTAAGAAACGAAATATCTGTAAACTTGAAGAACTATTGCAAGAGAAAAGGTGGAGCATGTGTGCAAAGTAGTTGACCTACACGGGTGAAAAAATCCAGGTACCAATAATTTTAGAAATCAATAATGCTTTACAAATGCGCCAAGTCAGTCGGTACTCACCTAAAATTAGGCTCATGTGAAGAACTATAACCCTCCAAAGCCTGTGGATTGAAGAGAATAAGCTAGTCAGCAACAAATAATCAACATGAAATGAGGTTAGGCAAACTCCACTTCATTTCACGCAGGTCCACTCCATTATCATTTTTCTTAAGGCCCAAAAATGTGGACAATCACATGAGCCCTAGAATTTTCTTGTGTAATCATCCCATATAGGTGTTTATTAAGGAGGAAACCACAATTACGCTGTATTTTCCCATCCTTGCTGATGACTGTAGCGATTAGGATCCATTTCTCAGATGCAATACCCAGACGCCTAATCCCTGCAAGGTTCTCGGGGATCTTTCAGAAGTTTCGGCTGCAGAATATTGGGAAAGCTCCCCTGTAATAGATGCACAAACATTCACGGTTATGCCCTGAGGAACCAGGAATGAATAAATCCAATGGCCTTGGCCTCCCTTTTCACAACTGGAATCCTCAACAAAATCAAATCCTTTCCACATATCGAGAAACACCCATCTTCAAGTGCGCCTAACACGCACACAGAGTCTTGATAGAGAAGACCATCAGCTAATATTAAGTGAATATGATCTGAATGTCAGAGAGGAGGCAGTATTCACAGTGAAAAACAAACGAGAGACGAGTACTATTTTGAAAAGAAGTGTATGGGAGATAGAGGCACTATGAAGAGGGACAAGCACTAAAACATGCCATAGTTGGCCCAATCGATTAGGGTTGGAAACAGAACGGGATGAGGATGGGCGTCGCGCTTACGTAGAAAATCTGCCCCGCCACAGCCATGTGTCCCGTGCACACTGGCAGTTCTGATCGCCACGGGCGGGGCACCGCTCCTGGCGATAGGACAAGCGCACACACAAAGGGGGAACGAGACTCACCCAAGTTTCGCCGCCAATCGGCCACCGAGGCGGGGCCGCTGGGTTGCGCGGGGCGGGAGGAGGTCAGAGATCGAGAGAGTCCGATGATGACGGTTGCAGCGGCTCGAGAGTGCGACAGCGCCGTGCGGGCGAGAAGAGGAGAGAGAGGCGAGAGAGACTTGGAAGGAGAGGGAGGCGGAGCTGATGTTAGACGAGGAAAATGCAGAGGTTTTCACTTTTCTATCTGGATCTCAGAGTTACCCTATTTTATACTGTAGATATATCCAGATTCTAATAATTTTTTCTTTATATTTAGCGTGCGCATGATAACATTTTTCAAAATGAATTTCTATTCTAAAAATGATTTTAAAGCAAAAGTTTATTAGTAATATAACTTCTAAAATAAAAATTCATTTGGTAAAAAATTTTACTTCTGAAAGAAATTTCTACTTCTAAAGTGAATTTTTATTTTTGATAATATTTTTTTCCAAATTGAGAAGTTCAAGAAGTACCATCGCTTTATCCTCTTTCATTATATCCTTACCCCATTTTTTAAATCACGCCCGCCTTCGCTAGCCTCCATTGCCACCCGCCGCCGCCGCCGCCCATCGTTGCTCGTGACCACGGACAATCATTGTCCGCCGCCATCCATCGCAAAACTCCGCTGGCGGCCACCCACCACTACCTGAGACGGTTACCAACCATCACCACCACTACAATCGTGCAGCCGTTGACCACCGCCCATCAACGACCTTTGCTGGCCACTATCAGCGACCATCGCTAATTGCCAACTACTGTTGCTACCAACTACCACCCAACAACAACCTCCGCTAGCCACAACCCACCAACGATCGTGATCGTCGCCGCCAATCACTGATCCCCATCAATCACCAATTACCATTGCTGCCAACAGTTGACCATTGCGCCGCCCACTGACCTTCATCGGTTGCCTCTGCTGAGTCACTGATTCCTATTACCTAAATAATAATTTTTCATAGAAAGATTTTGTGTTAATAATATTTCAAAAATAAAAATTGTCAACTGTTATCAAACGAATTTCTTTTATTAGAAATCAACTCTTGGAGTAGAAGTAGAAATTGATTTCTAAAGCAGAAGCATTGCCATGCGTTCCTTAATTTTTCATAAAAAAAATGTTATAACCTGAAAATAAGTAAATGTTACCTATGATTATTGATTGCTTATTTATGATAGTTTTAATTGCAACACAAAAAAACTTATTGCTATTGTAACAATTCAACAGTAATTTTTTTTATTAATCGAGTTCTAAATCTTTATATTATTAGATAAATTTTGGCTAAAAATCGCTGATGCGATGTGAAAGGAATTGACTTGGACAAATTTTATTATTTTTTACTTTTTTCTTCTCTCTCTCTTCCTTTCCTTCTTCTACTTCAAACAACCGTTGACCCAAAAACATTATTAAAAATTATTGCACCAATCTCGTCACGTTAGCTATTCTAGTCAATATTGACCTGATGGATTGAATTGACACAAAATATAATCCTTTTTTTTTTGTGTGTATTCTTGTCTTAAGTATCCATACAAAAGAAAATCACGAAAGCTATACTTATCCATGTTCATCTTGATTCGCGAGTGTGAAGACCAAGACCGGCATGAATCATGGTAAGGAGTTAATACATGAATAGGCAGCGAAAACTTTCCCTAACTGGAGTCGCAACTAGGGCTCCGATTCTCGATTCTAGAAGGTGGTGGTCCAGTTTGCGGTTCTTAAAATTGGAATCGATAGCCAGTTGGCTCCGGTCCCCCCGGTTCTAATGGCCCAAGGACCTAACCAAACCAATGCGTCTTTCTCCTGTCCCTTTCTTTTTTTTAATGTTAAAGTACCTTAATCCTAATTTAGGGCTTGCTTCTTTCTTTTGCACTTCCCAGCCCCACTTCTCTCACTGTCTGTGACTCTCATTGCGCACAGTCCTCAGTCCCCGGCGTAGCCCGACTGCTCAGCCTTCGCCTCTCCGCCTGTTTATATGCTAAGTTCCACCTCCTGTATAAAAAATGGCTAAACATCCGAGTGTTTTTTAAGCACCGAAAGGGGAGTCGAAAAATGCGAATGCTTTAGCAACGATTATTATTCTGCCGACTCTCTCCGTCGTCAGCCACGGGAGTAAGAACAGATCAATTTCACTTGGAAGTAAGGGGCGCCTGTCCAGCTTTGGACGCATTGTAGATGACGATGGTATTTGCCAACTGACGGGGGAGCCACAAAGCTATGACTGTGAAGAACATACCGTAATTTGCATATTGACGGTTTAATTCTTGATTTGCAGTGACTACATAACGTAGAATGATCGACGTGAGTTGCACAATTTTTCAGGTGACAGCACAAGATCGCATATCACATCGGAGAACGTATTTTATATGCATATAAAGTGGTCACTTTATGTAATTGTGTGTAGGAGATTATAACTCTTATTTTTTTTTGGGTCATGTTTTGGGTCTAATGGAGTAGCCCAAGCGCGGACGCGGTTTCCTGACTCCGAAAAATTAGGAAACGATATCACTGGTCCGATTCTCGATTTTGAGGGGAAGTGGATTGAACTGAAAATTTGATTTACAACACAAAAAAGCTAAAATCATCGAGACCAATCTACATAAGTTTTTTCCAGACAAAAAAAAATCTACACATATATTTTTATAAATAGCGATCGAATTCCAAAATCCATAATTTTCTCATTTCGAAAGTCGATTTCGCAGAAACATGTCCGAAAGTGATTTTGATTTCGGAAAGTTCGCCGCTTTACGTACGCTGGCGGTTTTGAAGGGGGGCACAAAAGAAAAGGCTGAGGCGGTCGGAATTGACAGAGAGGTCGTCCGGTTTGTTACCTCAGTTTCTCTCAACAGGCGCGACGGAGCAGTGCCGGCGCCGCCATCGGAGGACCTTCGTGGAGCGATGAAGCCTCCGCGGATTCCCAAGCTTCCGCCAAGGCCAAGGCCTCGCTTCTGCTGCTAACCGCCACTGGCCTCACGTTTCCAAACGGCTTCGGCCTCCGACCTTCTCTCGTTCCCTCGCCATTCTTCCCTCGCCTCTCCTCCTCCTCATCCTTTGAATTTCGGCGGCGAGGTCGGGGCATTGATCGATGGCGTTGTGCGCTCCTCTCGTGCCGTCTCCACGGTCCTCCATTTCTCTTCTCCTTTCTCTCAGTCCGTCTCTCTTCCTTATTCTGCTGGTTTGTTTGCCGTTCGCGCCACCATTGACGTACTTTTTGCTCCACAGATCGCGATCACTGTTGTGGACTATGAGCTCTCTTTGCGCGGGCTTTCGCGGGACTCCGAGGAGTATTTTCGCAAATTATCTGAGGTTAGTTCTCTGTCGCTTGACGCAGTGACTTCTGAAGACGGTTGGAGTATTTCAGTATTTCTTTAGTTGGGAATCGATGCATTTAGTTTGCTAACGAGTGACAGCTCTAAATGTTTGTATGTCGAGTAGTATTGAGTATGACATGAAAAGGGAAAGGGATGCATAAGAAGGTATTGAGTCGACAAGTCGTGCAAGTGGGTCACACTTAGCTACCTTTTACTTTTCCATGCTCGTGACATATGATCCCAAGCAACAGGCATATAATAGCTGACCTTCGTCACTAGTACTTCATGTACATAATTCCGTTTTATGTTCGTAGTGTTGAATGGCTTGCAATGCATTGTAATTGAACTGCATTAGTTTTCCAAAGTTGCAAATTGGAATTGCCCGTCTCACTACTACATTGTGTGGCAACAAATTGGCATGATACAGATTTTCTTCATGCGAAAATGTTTATTTGTCCTGTGTCATTTTGCCAGTGCGTGTTTGTGCTCTGAAGTTTTGCTCAAAGTTGGCTTTCAGGTACATTCACGGTCAGCTAAGAGAATTTTGAATTTATGTGAAACCAACAAAGGCTTCTATGTCAAAGCTGGTCAATTTGTTGCAGCCATCAGGCAGGTCCTGAGGAATATGTATCGAAGCTTTCCTCATTACAGGATAAGGTTTTGTGCATCTTTAATTGATTATTCTTTTCCTCCAGGCTTTGATTTTTTGTTATTTACAGCCTTGGTAATTGATTTTCTTCTTTACATATGAACGATGATGTCTTAGGCAGTCCCTTGTCCTTTCAAGGCAATAAGAGATGTACTATCAACAACTTTGGGCAAGACCTATCATGCATGTAAGTTCTCCATCAATACGTATCTGGTCTTTCTTTTCATATCTATGTTATAGTTTTGCCTTGAACATATTGTTTGGTTTGATCCTTCAACATTGATAACTTGTTAAGATGGAAATTCTTGTGCTTGGTGAGTTGGAAGTTAATAAGGGCATCTTTCCCAGACTTCATTGCGTGAAGGTGAGGAAAAGGGTGGTCCTATACGATCGGATATTAAGTTTACTAGGTGGCTTCTTTCTGCTTCTTCTGGAAGATTATCCTTTTTTGTGGGTATATGCTGGGCCCAATGAGGTGGTATGTCATTGGCTACAAGAACCTTCAAGTTTAGGTCCTTCTATCTATGGGTGCTGTCATTCATATGATTACTAACTAGTAAAATGCAGATAATGAATGTGCTCTCTCTGTAAATATATATTCGCTAAGGTCTGTATTTATTACACTTCAGAAAATAGATATTTGAACAGCTGTTACTGGACCTTCACAAACTCTTAAGCATATATCGAACTCCAAATTTTTGCAAGTTGTGTCCTTTTGACTGCGCTTTAGTGGATCATGAACTTATCTCGCTTTTGGCTGTGCTTTAGTGGATTATGAACTTATCTTCGCTTTTGGGTTGGTTAAGGTTACTGGGTAGATTGAATTTTAATCTTCCTCTTGATGTAGTCTGAAGCAGTTCAAAAATGATGATAGTGCTAGTTGCAACATTTGTAAACTGTATCTTTTCAACTGATCTATCTATTCAAGAGCATATAGGTAAGCAGGCCATACCCTAGATTCTCTTACTGAAAGATTTGGCTGTTGGGTGACTGCTCTGGCTTTAGACTTCGAAGGTACAGGGTGCCACAATTACATGTCATGATGATTACATAGGAAATGCTATTGTTGGATTACTAAACTTAGACTGTGTTCCCCCACCGCCCCCAACCCCCCCCCCCCCCCACAAAAAAACACACACACACACACACAATAATAATAATAATAAGAAGAAGAAGACTATTTTTTAATTGTTTCTGTTCTCGTTCTTATCTGATATCTAAAATCATTTTTCTGCGTTAATAACAACTTGAATTTTCCTGGAAATTTTAGTGATTTCACGGTGATATATTTTCTGAAACCTAAGGATCACATTATCTTGCAATTTCAGATTCTGTTCATTTGATGAAGTGCCAATAGCTGCTGCATCTATAGCTCAGGTTTCATCGTGCAGTGCTAAAAGACAGTCATGAAGTAGCGGTAAAGGTTGGTCACTATGGTTCTTGTTACTGAATTTCTTATCATCGTTTGTTGCCATTTTGTTGCTGAATTTCTTTTTTGAGAACTTATTTTCATAGGTTATGATTTTTGTTTTGGCTCTTACTTTCTTGTCCCTTGTCTCTCCTTCTCCCCTTCCCGGTATTGCACACACTTGTTCACTCGAAAGACACATGCATACATTATAATTAAAATTTTCTTTTGAGATCAAAGTCTTTGGAACTAATTGTGGAATAATATGCAAGTGAAAACTCATTGCACGATCCACACCTCAGCCACATGCTTCTTGGCTGGTTGTTATAAATGAAGGGCATGTGATCCATTATACATTTTTGCATCCTTGTCTAGCAAGTTGGTGCTTTGAACGGTTGCAGACCAATGAATGGACACAGAGGTTCAAGTTAAGGGTGGCAAGATAAGAATTTCTATGAAATCCTATCTGAAGATGGGCGAGACATAGAAATTTCATCTGAAATTTTTGGTGTAGGTTATATAAAGTGGCAGCCAGGTGCACAAAGCTCATATATTCACCAAAAAATTCACAAGCACCTAGCCTCCAAGGGACGATGCCATACACCAGCCCTCTAGGTCGCCCTTGGTTATGGCTATCATGGTAGTTTGTCGCCTTTGGAGTTGCGTATCGAGTCGTTTCATCCAATCTAGTACTCTAGGGATGGTGGAGTATTGTTGTTTAGTGAGATATAAAATCCCATGTGACATAGATATGATTTTTTATTGATTTTGTTAATAAGTGCCTGAGGGCACTAGTTAAGTAACTAGAAACAGACTTCCAATTCTACAGTGCTAACTTTTTCTTTAACCCATATAATTAGTGTTTTGAAATTGAAAATTTCCAATTACTATCCTCAGGGCACTCGTCAACATGACATGTTCTCACCGTGTATGTAGTTTTCAGGACATTAGTTAATTTGGTAGTAATGATTTTGTTCACATTTACCAGCATGTTTATTTGTCAAAATTAGTGGAAATTGTCTTGTAAGATGCATATACAGGTATGATTGTGGACACAATAGAAAGCCTAAGACATGATTGTTTGCTTTGCTCTCATTATTGTGTATTTATATGACAGATATTGAGCTGTCTTAGGAAAGAATCTGAATGTGACTTGTTAGGATTGTTATCTGCTTTTATCTCACATCATGTACTCTTTTGGTAATAGAAAGAGTACAGTTGATTCAGAAAATGCTTATTATGTGTTTAGGATAGGTTTTATTCTTTTATTCTTTTGCTGTTTCATTTTACTTATAATGTGGAATTGGCTTTTACTGGATATTGATCACCTCATATCTTGAAAAATTTTACACACAGTAGCTTTTAAAATCATTTAGAATTCTCTCATTGTCTTTTAGAAACTAAAATAGTTTTTATATGGGGCAACTGTAAATGAACTTATTTAAAGTTTCTCTAAACAATTACAAATTGTGACCGCAAGGGGAAAAAAAAATGAAACAGCCTTACTAGTAGATGTATGAGAAAAGGGATTTATCCAAGTTTGTGTATGGTCAACATGGCCCGAGCATTTTTGAAACAGACTGTTTTTTAATTGAAATGGTTTAATCTACATCTGACGCCTGGCCTGCATAACTGGCATTTCTATCTGTGTTTCCTCCCAAAGCTGTGGATCGGAATTTAATTTCTGCTGGAAAACTATGACTAGTTTCCTGCTTAGCAGCAGTGAACCATCAGTTCTTGCTGGTATTTCAGAATGTTGATCATGGAAAAGAAATAAACAAAGAAAATCTGTACTTGCAAAATCCATTTTTTGTGTGCGCTTTTGTGATTTGCTTAGTGTTATTAAAACCGAAAAAATATAAGCGAAGAAAAAGCTGGTTGCAATCTGTCCATGTGCTTGCTGTAGATATTTCTTATAATAGTGGTGCACAATAGTTTGTTTCTAGAATTTTTATGGGCTCAGGGCATAGCAAATTGGTTCTTTCATGTTGTTATTTGGATGACAGGTACAATACCCAGGTTTAGACCGCCAGATGAAACTAGACACAATGATCATGTCTTTCCTCTCAAAGTCCATCATGTGGGTTAGAACTATTTTCGTACCACTTGTTGAATTGTTATTGTAATATCTATTATCTGGTCCTGTGAGATACCTAGGTCCATTACTTTGGCTTCTGTAGTGTCTGGAGAAGCATTTAGTTTCTCATGTGCATCTGATTAACATTGTGCATTTTCCTTTTCTTTTGATTTTTGACGTATATCTGCATGTTATTTTAGCAATGATATGATACTGTATGCCGAGCAAAAAGTAACATGCAAATAATCTTATGCTCTTATCATTTTTCTCCTGTTATTTGATATTTATGATTATTACGTCTCAGTTGTTTAAACAGCAAGCAATTACGACCGAAATGCCCTTTGAGATAACTAACATTACATCAGTCGTATGTATCAGCGCCATTGCTTGTCCTACTTTTACACATTCAGAAATCTAAACCCGACCTTTACTTTCTCCCCTTATGTGAGATTTTTCATGAAAACCATCGACGTCCATAATGCTGTACATGCACATTTGTGACCGTGTCTTCCCTGAAACTTCTCGAGTAACGCATGTACTGCTCTGAACTGGAGTGATATCAACATGTTAGACCTATGGACGTGGTAGCTTAAGTTTAGCTTGCAATATAAATTGATCCATAGATACATTAGGCATTCATGACAGTTTTCTAGCTTATGATTGCAGATTTCCTTTTATGAGGAGTGAGGAGGTTTGGCATAGATTAACCAATGTCTGAAAGAGGATTATTTGTTCTGAAATGATTTCTGTACAATGCTTAGTTGTCACAGTCATGTTGTACTGCTGAAGCAATTGATACTGCAGTGTCTCTATGGGTGTCTTGTTCAAGGGAAGAGTAGCGAACCCCACGGGAGAAAAGGAAAACACAACAAGCTTGCTTGTTTAGTTGTTTTAACCCAGTTCTGCAGGACCCAGAATAGGTATAAGCAGGGACACCTGAAATCGATGTACGTGAAGATGGATATAAAAACCAAATAACGGTTCAGATTCTGGAATCTGAGGAAAACAGAAACAGGGTTCATGGATTCTGCGTTAATGTACCAGTTAGGATACTTTGCTTTTTTAATGTAAAAGCTGGGTCCACTGCCATTTGTGCTGTGGAAATAGCTGGGGGCTTCGTCGTCTTCGTCGTCGTCATCATCTTCATAATCACTACAATGGCAACAATTATAAGATTATGTGGTTTTTCTTGTGTGGTTTTGGTCAATTTAAATTTAGACTGCTAAGGAATCCCTTTGTCATGTTTGGTTGACTTAAGTTTGTCAGAATGATCATCTGAAGTAGCCACCACTTTTTATGCCAAATGGTTTCAGGGCACAAATACGATATTTAAATAAGCGGGTTATTTAGAGTGCTCGTTTGTGCTGTGGATTTCTTCAGTATATTTGCCTATTTTCTCAGTTGAGAAAAATAATCCTTTCTCTTCTTTCACAGCTCTTTCCAGAGTACCGATTTGATTGGCTGGTAGGAGAATTTGTCAAAGCTATCTCCTTAGAACTTGGTAAGCATCAGAGTGTATCTGTGTTGAAAGTGATATAATACCTAAGGATTTATGTCAGGGGAGCATTTTCATTTTCATTAAAGAGTGTCTTTGATCCACCACACTTGCCAATAGACATCGGACACCCATTTTCACGGAATAAGTTTAAGTTAAGAAGCTCGGTTTGTGGATTCCTTTATTTACTTCAAGAGCCCTAAAGAAAGGGAAGTATACCTAAATCTTTTGTTGGAATTCCGTGGTAACCAGCCACACCCTAGTGATTTCATGGGATGTGTGCTGTTTCTGCATAACTACATTGAATTCAACTGTAAATTCAAGTTAAAGTAGTTACTATTAGTATAGTTATCTAGAGTTGCATCTTGTTGTGTATTCTGTCTCTTTTGTTCTAGCTAAATTCTTGTCGAAATGCTGTTATCTGCTTAATTCATACAGATGAATTGGTGCTAGACTGTATGTCATAAAATCATGGAGTGCTATAATCTTACAAGATTATTAGCAGAGTAATGTCTTAAAGTTCAGATTTAAATCTCGCTTGGGCATGATGACATCTCTCACTTTTTGGTCAATATGGTGGAGTAATTGAAGTTCATTTCAAATTTCATGACATAGTTATTTTAATTAAGTTCCATGAACATCGGTTGTTCAGGATAAGGACACCACAAATGTCATAACTTTCGTGTGGCGCTCACTTGAGAGCCACAATTTTTTTCTTCGACCACTTGAGTACCATAACTAATAAAAAAATGTTCACTTGAGTGTTGTAACCTTCAATTAATCACTTGAGTGCGATGACATTTTAAAAATATTCACTCAAGTGCTAAGTGATCGAATGAAAAGTTACATAGCACTCAAGTGATTAGAGAAAAGTTACCGCATTCAAATGAGCATTGTACATAAGTTATGGCATGTGCCATACTAAAGTTATGACACTTGTGTCCTTTTCTCTCAATTGTTCTTTTGACATATTCATTGATATCATTATGAAGATCCTCTTTCATAAACCTGCGTAGGTCTGGACCACATAGCATTTTTTGGATTTAGCATTTTTTGGATTTATGATACCATATGTTTTCTGAATTTGCTGCTGCTATAGATATATCGGATACTTTTTACTAACTTTGTAGAGCTGATATTATTCCTGTTGTGGGCCATGACAAAGAGTCGGAGCATACAATAAATGAGACTCAGCCGAATTGGTCCAGGTTTTGGGTTTACTAGAATAATATATATCTAATTTATTCTAACAGAACTGGAGAAAAAGTTTTACACGTTTAGGCTATGATTATTCTGCGTGGAAGAATTATTATAGTGCTTTCTTTGATGATAGTTATCAGTCTGCCTAATTGTAGATCTCATGTAGCACAAGTAGGCATCAGTCAACCTAAATGTTATATATCATGGTAGACGATTTGGCTGGTTCATTTTGTGAAGATATGATAATTGTACCTGTAATAACAATCCACTTATTTCCAATAAGTGCTTTGATTGAGCATTGTCCCAGCCACCATTGACATTGTCTCTAAAGATTTTATCCAGGAGGGAAAAAATGCAGAGAGAACTGCCAAGAACTTTATCTCCAATGACAAGGTCAAGGTCCCTAAAGTAGCATGGGTATGATTTTTCAGATACTATCTTTGAACAGTTTCATGTACTCATCTGAGTTTTTTGCTCTCATTGAATTCATGATAAATTTGCAGGAGTTGACAACAAGCCAGGTTCTGACAATGGAATTTTGCAGGGGAAGCAAGGTATGGCATGTTTTTATTGTACCCGGACTACTGCAATATTAGCATCTGGCCTAAAAGTCTGGACTTGGAACAAGTGGTCTGGGCCAAATGAAATCTTGTACTTGCCTACTTGGGTTGTAATTACCATCAAATTTCTGAGACATATTTTGGTTGGGTTGGGTGTCAGAATCACGTGCGTTGAGGTCTCACTGGTGTTAATGCTTAAGAAATATAATTGGGGTACTTTGAAATGAAAAAATTGGCATAGAAAAGATATATATATATATATATATATATATATATATGTGAAAATGACTGTAGTTCCTATTACAATTTATACATGTCATGGTTTTCTCTCTCATCTATCACTGAACATTGAGCCTCTTGGATGCTGGTACATGGACATGCGCCTGATAAATTTGTACCACCGGAGTATTCATTGTACGATAACAGGCAGCAGTTCCTGTCCTGGTGCTTTGGCCCTATGTCCTCACTGCAAATAGCAGTTGTATTACTAACTGAATCCCCTTGATTGGTAAGGGATAGCAACCTGTGTAATCTTGCCTTGTCCAAGCACCTAGGAGAATGGGTCACCTTGTCTTACATGCTGCAGCTATATATGTGTTTTTGTTGTTAACAATAAGTTTCCTGAATGTGTAGGTTGATGATTTAGAATATCTGGTGAAGATGGGAATAGATCCAACAAAGGTTTGCTGTCTTCCCTTATCAGCAACCAGTTATAGCTATGTTAACTCGCATTTGTCTCTAAATGCTTAAAGTTGAGGACAACCAGGAATAATGTCAATTTTGTTGAGATTTCAACTGATCTGAAAGCATAGTGCTGAGGGTTCAATCTTCCGATAACATATAGGTGTCACCTTTATTACTTTCAGCAGTTTAAAACTGCAGAATGGATTTAATGCAAAAGAGAGACAGAAAGGGACAAGAATTTAAATACAAAAAGAATTTGTTTCTAAAAGTCGCAGTGAAAAAGAAGAACATTCTAGAAATGTAGAGACTAACCGAGGGAAACTAGTTATTCTCAACTAAAGCCATAACAGCAATCATGAGTTAACTTTTTTATCAACCATATCGAGTTAAACCTTTAATATCGACATCTATGAAACTGATCCCAACATCAGATCGAAATTGTTAATTTAAGAGAATTGCGATCTGCTAGTCTCGAAATTATTAGTTTCTAAGTTTGCTTACAATAGAGAATCGTGTTATATCAAATTAACTGTAAATCCCTTAACACCTCTGTCAACGTGAATCCAATGGTTTTCTCTTGATTATGATAGATTTCTTGGTTATGCCTTTAAGGTTTCAAGAGCACTGGTGGAAGTCTTTGCTGAAATGATATTTGTTCATGGGTTCGTGCATGGAGATCCTCACCCTGGTAATATATTAGTTTCTCCAGAGGGCAAATCTGGATTTTGTTTAGGTGAGGCCTAATATATATTTATCTCCTAGTACATTTTCAATTGAAGTTTTCGCTAGTGAGTCTTTCAATACATGAAGCTGCTCAAGTATTTTCTCCCACACAGTTATTCTTGATCATGGGATTTACAAACAACTGGATGAGCAATTTAGAATGGAGTATTGTGAGCTCTGGAAAGCTCTGATTTTTTCAGATTCGGCTAGAGTACAGCAGCTTAGTGAACGTTTTGGTGTTGGCAAGTACTCTAGATATTTCCCCCTCATTTTAACTGGAAGAACCATTGACAGGTGATATTTTTTTTCTAATCCTACATTCTTGTGAAAGACTCATTTTGTTCTATGGGTTATATATTGGTTCAATTTCTTATCATTAGAAAAATTAGAGTGCTTCCAATAGCTTATGTTATTTTTGAGCAAAATTTGCCCAGGACTTAGTAGGTAATAAATAGCATATCCCCCAAGGAACTTTTCATCAGAAAAATTAAAGTGCTTCCAATAGCTCATGCCATTTTTGAGCAACACTTGCCGAGGACTTAGTAGGTAATTAATAACAAATACCGAGAGGAACTTTTTCAACGATATGATGTAAGACTGGCTGATGTGTTGCATAATAATGGTATAGAGGAGCAAAAACCTTTGAATGGTCTACCTAGCCAGCTGTTGCCAATGGTATCAATACCTACCTTTCTTTTTTGGCCAGAGTTACAATATCTGCCTCACAGTAGCCTTTCTTGCACTATGCCTATCCCAAGTAAAGCTGTGCCAAACATTGGACTCCTGTCAAGTTGTTACCCACCTTTTGGGGAGACAATTTCTGTTTATTTAGTAGGGCAACTGGCAAGTCTTTCATCGGTGTACCCTCAGGCTCTATTTTTTTCTATAGATTTTGTTAGTGGTGCCCACATCGATTAAGATACAATAAGTACACTTTGGAAATGCAAACATCTTGATTTCGGTGTTTGTTTTCCTTGGATATCTAAGGTTTGTTCGTCTTTTTCCATTTGCACTTTCATGAATAGAATATTGTGCGAATTGACTCACTGATTGCCCTTAGAATACCCATGACAAAATTCTTTTGCTATTTGGTCCAATTTGTGGCACATTGTCTATGCAATGAGCACAGAAACTTGCCTGGACCATGAGTACAAATTCCCCAATCTTTTGTGCATGTAGGTGTCAAACAGTGAGATAAGGAGATGGCAAGCTCCATATGGATTCTCATTGGGCAACTTTTTTACAAGATATAGCACTTATTGACGAGTGTTCATTTTGGATTAGATCCCATACAATTTACACATAGGGAGATAATTCCACACAGGTGTGAGATTATAACCCATTATATACAAGGATGGAAATCTCACTGCTGGAAATTGTCCGAGGTATTCTCATAGAAAAAGAATGGGCAGAGGAGAGGAGGAGGCGTTCCAAGCGTTCCACATTCCCTAGTGGCATTCTTTTTACGTTAAATCCTTATGTGTCCATGACTTGTAAGAGAGTTCAAACAATGGTGAACTTGAGTTTTTAAGACTGCTTTTGAAGTAAACATGTGACGGTTATCTAATCTAATAATCCCAAATGGTAGGGGCAAGTTGTCAAGGCACATGAACTGCCAGAAGGCTTTGCACACTGTAAAACCGAGAAACTTCCTAGGGATGTCCTTGTAGTTTTTGAATACCCTGAATGGCTAAAGTGTTGTAGATTTCATATGCTACTCTTTTATTGTTTGGTTATATGGGCATTGATATGCGGTCCACCTGAAGAATATAAAATCTGGAATGGCCACCAATCCAAATATGATCATGTAGAATTCTGTTATTTTTCATTCAAGTTAATTTTTGAAGAAGTTCCCTGCATTTGTAATGGTATTTGTGGCAATACTTTTGGTTATTGGTGTTAACTTTCTCCTCAATGAAACAGCCTATCTTTTTCACACCGAAACAGAGAGAATATTAACTGTGTAATGCTATGGGCAGTAAATCAGCTATTGGGGAGGCCATGTCAGTTGAGGAGAAAAGGAAGTTAAAGAAAGATCTCAAATCGTTACGAATGGAGGATGTGTCATCATTTATGGAAGCTCTGCCTTCTGACTTCTTAATAGTTTTCCGCGCAGAGTACGAAAAAGAACTAAAGTTATTTTTACCTTGTGAGGCGAGTTTCTACATTTCTTAGTCTTATTATTTTGGTTTCCTATTCCAGTGGGCTACTGAGGGCCACCATTCGCAAGTTACGCGCTTCTCAACGAGTGAGGCTGTTAACTTATGCAAGATTCGCACTATATGGTCTTTTCCAAGAGCGAACTACTCAATCTGGTAAAACTACTTGCATCATGCAATAACTTACTCCTCATTGATGTGATCAGCTCTTGAATGGGGTCTTGAGTGAAATTTGAAGCTTGTGTTATTGCTGTTGCTTTGCACTTAAGTCTATATGACCTAGAATAGTTTCATCCGCATTCACGGATGCAGGCCAGAATCGCAAGGGGTTGTGGGGTAGAGAGAGGGAAGGAGAGAGTAATGAGGAAGGACTAAGATCAAAGAATTGTCCAGCGGCTTGTGATTTGTATCAGCAGGCAGGAGGGCCGAGTTGGATGGTTCTTAATTGAGCAATTACTTGGAGCATGAAATTGCTTAGGTGCATATTTTTGTTGCATTGTCATCCTCCATTTGTGAAGATGACACTGTCTAACAGGATGTTCCTAGCTTTTCAGGTTCTGCGGCTGCAGGATTCTTCTCCAAACTCAGGAGAAGCCTGAATTACCTTCAATTGAGAGGTGCCCTCGGTATGCATTATTCTACTGGAAAATTGTTTTTAAGGGTAAACTCAAACAAAAATATGTCCTCATACTTTAATTTCTTTTTATTTTCTGGATTCAGGAGTGCTGGAGTTGCTTTCCTGGATGGAAAGGACAAGGCGGTTGCTATTTGAGATGGTAAACCATGTGTATGTGGCCGCGGGGCAGTCTGTTAAGGGACGTTATTTAACTTCCAGATTGTAGATCTTGTTGCATCAGTCAGCTTAAAATTTCGAGGCAGATGCAATGAAGGTAACTTTCGTCGCCATCATCTTCTCTCTCTGCCCCCTATCAGTGCCCTGCCTACAAACTGAAGGTATTTAAGCAGCTAGTAATACAATTTCATCTAACTTCAGTCAATTCCACTCTGCCAAGGCAGTGGGTTTAAACCCCCACCCTCCCTCGCGATTACGCAAAGGAAAGCAAGCTTTGATTAGTTCAACACGCCAACAAAACCGGCAGACCCATTACCAAAAAGAATAAAGAAGAAGTAAACTCGCCTAGACAATTGGAATCCAAGCAGAGGCAATCGACCCTTGCATGAGAGTAAAGGGTTAAGGGCAGGGTATCATTAAATTGCACTCTTAACGACGATGGGAATGCAAGCAAAGGCAATCGACCCTTGCATGAGAGAAAAGGGTTAAGGGCAGGGTGTCATTAAATTGCACTCTTAACTATGAAGCAGGGATGCACATGGGCTGGGGATTTTGGCTGAAATTCTAAGCAAATGATCCGTCATGGTATGGTAAATGTCCGGAAACACTTCAATTCAGCTCTAACTTCACAGCTTTGGCAATAATTGCGCATCGATGCTTTTGGAGAAATTGAGGGTACCTTCTCTATGGATTGTGAACTTTACGAATTTGTTCACTTTAAAGCGGAACTTTAAGAATTTGTTTCCTTATTACAATGGTTTATTCAGCAATTCTGTCCGAGATACAGGGAAAGTATTACCAACTTCCTCGAAGTACGCGGGAGAATACAGAGTAATAATATACTTTACCTACAAGACACTATTACAAGCCAGCTTAGCTTGCAAACTTGTATAGAACATGTACTTCTCAAGAGAGGAGATGGTCGCATCTATCCAAAACCCATGAATCGTTGCAAAGTTCCGACTCCGGTCCACTGTGGAGGGCCAGCACAAACTTCAGACCACAGGTTATAACAATTATCAGTCCAATCTACTAATTAGTCCGATTAAGTCATCTCACATGCACCGGCAACAGCTTCAAAACATCACCAGAAGGGGACGAGGAACCAATCAAATGAGGTTTTGATAATCTACACCAGATTCATTGGAAGATGGGGATACAGCAGTTCAGAAACATTTTACAGAAGTTATATCTTCAAAATGTCAGAAGGCCAATGAAGTATTGAACCTTTTCAAGTTACATTTGCACCAAGAGGTCCTGTCACTTCAGAAGGCAACGACTTGCCTGACCCTATAAAGCATTATCAGCTAGTACTTTGCACCAAAATCTTGTCACAGCAGCAAAGTGAATGGAAGTTATGACCATTGGCAGGAGTTATGCAATTACTGCCAAGGACACGAGAAAGAGTAGGCATGTTCAAAATGTGATCCCGAGTAATTAACATGACAGTAGCCATGACCAACTTCATTTGTTTCCTGAGACATGCTTCTCCAGGAATGCATTAGCCAGATTGCTGAAGTTGATGCTAACGTCTCCAGCGGCAGCATACCTGTTGACCAAATCAATCACTTCTGGCTTCAAAATTTCTTCTTTGTTGGATGCACTGCATAAGTAGTAAAGAGATCCGAGGGCATACATTACCTGTAAATCATTAGGCAAACTTAAAAAGCACACTCATACCAACGAACCAACTATATACTTCATTATCTCCATTACTGTTAGCATTCCATCTCCCTGTAAGTGAAGCAGCCTTTTTTTTCATTTTTTGGGTGGGGCGCAGCGTGGGGGTAAATGTAAATGAAGCAGTTTAAAGCATCACATTTTCCCTTCAGCACAACCGAAAAAGAAGCCTGTGACTTTACTCTGTTTGCAGAATATGCTAAAGCTTGTCCCTACGTTGCGCTGTAGTATGCATGTACTTAAGGACTTGATTTCAAGCTCAATTTTAGCTGACATTTACTCTTTTGTGGCTGAAGAGTTGAAGCATTCACAAGAAAGGCAGGTTCTCCACTCACAGTATTCCTAACAGGGCTCGACAGACATTGAATGATGAGGGGGATCCCACCACTCTGAGTGATAATTGCAGCATTTGCTGGCTCTGTAGAGGAAAAAAGACTGAAAATTAGTTAAGTGGACGATAAATCATCCATTAACATTTTATGAAAGACAATGGTCAACATTAACTTGCGTGATGGATCTATCATCTACAACTTGGGATTGCTGAAATTACCTGCGCATGAATTGCATATTCCCCCAATTCCAAATTCAACAAGTTTCTCATTTGGTTCAGTCATGCAGTCCAGAAAAAGCTCCAAAACATTTAGCTGTTCAGAGTAAAGGTTGGATTAGTTGGATATCATACACCAGATCAAGATATTGTCCTTTCAAGTAATCAGAACATGAAGATTCTAGACCTGGCGCAAGAACGTATAATTGTAGGGATCATAAGCAAAATTCGCCAAATTGGCAGCGTTTTTTTCTTTCATTTCTGGAAACAAGGAAACAACTAGTCACAATGAAATCATTCACGCTAAAGGTTTGCTCTGTCAATAAAGTGAGAAACTGCATCGCTGCGAAACATTTACACAAAACCAGTCACGATATTTCATGACTACGAGAAGGGAAACCAGCTGAAGAAACCTTTAATGACACCCAAAAAAAAAAACAGAGAAGATTAACTTAACCGCAGGAGAAAACACATTCAAATTTCTAAGCTGTAGCTCATCCAAAGAACCAAGCCCTTAAAGGTTCCTCATTAAACAGATAATCCTGTGCCATATTTCCCCAATAACCACAGCTCAACAAATCATCAACGTGCATTTACATTCAAAAGCTACAGCCCGGATTTTAGTTTTATCTACTGTGCAAAAACCTAGCTTGGCATGACCTTTCTCATCCATAATGGCGGGTGAACAATGCAATCACTCGGTGAGAACGAATCGAATTCACCGAAACAGATGATGCACGCACCAAAGATCCACTATTACCTTCAGTTGTAGCATTCTGGAACTGGCTCACTAAATCCTGGAACAAAACAGGGAAAAAGACATTAAGCACAAAAAGTTGGACTCTAACCTCCATCAGAGAATGAGAAATAGATACAGGAGCTCGCGCTAGGAAGTGGGTCGCCTGCATTTCACATACAAGAAACGAAAAACAGAGGAAGAAATTGGTCCTATCCTCCTTGGCAGCTTGAGTGAGGCAGCCGTGAACACCATGTTCGGGGAAAGGAGTGCCAATTCAAGGTCCCAAAATCACAGACAGTTCCGTAGGACTAGTCAGGACCAAACCCCCAAAAGCCCCAACATCGATGTCGGGCCGACAGATTGCCAAAATCCCAGGAATCGAATAAGACGAAAGCAGAAAAAAATGGAGAAAGGTGCGATCTTTATGACGACTGAACCTGGAGGTACTGCAACCTGGGGGTTCCATATCTTCCCGTTCGCTCCTCTTGCCTCCGATCGTTCGTGAACATTGCCCAGTCCCTCCCTTCCGACTTCGAAGCCTTCGCGTTTCGTTTTCTGGATGAAGTAAACCTTTGGGCAATTTCAATTCCAATATTCAATTTTTCCTTCTTTTTTTGTGAATTCCAATATTCAATTAATTTCAAGATTTTGCTCATTTTGCTTTGTTTACTTTGCTTTACGCATAGTTATTAGAATGAGTCTATCCTTGATTGCTATTTAAATATTGTTATCAAATGAATCAGCAATCTCCCAAATAGCAATAGAATCTGTGGGTTCTCTACCAACTTCGATGCGTAGCCATCGATCAAACTAGTTCATAACTTATTATATATTTACGATACAAGAAGTCAGGTAACTTTTATTATTATTTTATTATGAATGCACTACTTTTATTAAATATATCAAGAGTAAATTTTACACTTCACGTTATCATCACAACAAATATGATACACAGATTTGGAATTTGCATTTACATGCAATTTATGTGTAAATAATACTAAGGCCATAATTTCTTATCTATAAAAAGATTGATCTAAAAAAACCCCGACAATCTCTAAAGTTGTTCTTCTTTTAATGTTGTCCATGAATATTTTCAATTTATTCAATGTGACCCTTTCATTAAAAATCCAAAGAGAGCGATTGATGTGGCCATTAAAAGTTAGAGGTGAATGATTTTAAGTTTGTATAGGTTCCATTTGAAGCTTGAATTCTACCTGTTGGAACATATTCCTCATTTTTTGAAATCTAAAATCTACCATAACTTGGAACTTGAAATCTACTCGGTTATAGGTTTTATGGTCGATTCTAAGGTCTATCCAAGTGAAAACTAGAACCTATTATGCATATTTGAAACTTAGAACCCACTTGGTCATAGGTTTTAGGGTCGATTTCAGGGTCTATCTAGGTTTCATTGTATTTTTTAATTGAACAATTGTAGTCAATATCATTTACCGCTATAATCTACTGACTACAATTCAAATTTAGACACATAAATAAAAATGAAATATTAATAAAGTAAAAGTCTCAATCATAAATATTACTGAAAATGGAAGCTCAAACTAATGGTTTTAAATTATATATTCATCATCGAAAACCATTGAACAGTGCGGGATTATACAAAAACATATACCAAGAAATACATAAAAACGTGCTACATGCTACATTATAGGTTTCAAATTTCGATTTCGATTCCACCTACCTAGAATCTAGAACCTACCCGCTAGAATAGATTCATCAATTTTTGGAATCTCAAATCTACCTTGCACACCTTTGAACTTGGAACGGACAGGTTCCACCTTAAAACCACACTCACTCCTGATTAAAGCTATTGATTTGTCATCTTGTGATCGATTTTTCGTTCTTGCATTTTATTTGTTTATTTAATTTGTCCATAAACATTATTTTGATTCATTCTTTCAAACAAGTTTCTCTGGAGCATTACAAGGGTTGTCAAATATATTTTGAGATAAATCTCCATGACTCTAATCTAGGATTAGTATTTTTCTATACGACCTCTTTGACAAGATATACTGTGATGGCCTAAATTCTATGAGCGGATTAGACAAAGTTGGACTTGAATTATTCGAGACTATGATTTGGGGGCTTTAAAATTATTTGAGCGGTGGATTATTGGTTTAATGGTATGGTTGAGGGCGGTACTTTTAGGCGGAACATTGCATTTTACCAATTGATTAGTTTGTATAAAACGGTTCGAAACGAAATTGGTTCACGATTAGAGTGCAAAACCCCTTGAACTCCTTAGCCTTTTCACTACCTTACCCCTCTTTATAAACCCCTCCCCACTCTCTCTCCTCTCATTTGTTTGAAACCTCTCTCAAAGAACACTATCTCTTTCTCTCTTTTCTCTCTCACTCGGTGGACCGCCTGAGCCCTCCTCCTCCTTTCGATGATGCTGGTGACTTTGTGGTTTGTCGACATTGAATCCTAAAGCTACCCCAGCGTGCTTAGCCCTCAACGCTCGCTCACCCGCCCACTCCTCTCTCTCTCTCTTCTCGCGTGCAACCCACCTAGGCAAAAGAGGTTGGTTTGAGCTCGTTCGGATGGTGAATGAGCTCCGTTTTCTTCGTATTTTGATTCAAGGAAAAAATATCTATCCTTCCTACTAATCGCCATTTGTCGTGGAACGCTGAATTGAAAAAATGGGTATGATGATGGCTAGAGTTGGTTGCATGGTGAGCAAAACGTCGATGCATGCGATCTATTGCTCATAGTAGTACTATAGGTCGTGGATAACTCGAATCTATGTGCTGATCGTCAAAGAAGTTGTTGGAACACTGCGAATTTGAGTTGTACCGTGTATAAGGGAGGTTGGCTGGGTCTTAGGAAGGGATTCTTGATGTTCAGGACTTGTTGATTTTGCTAGTAAATCTTGACTATCTGGCTTTGGGAAGGTGAATGCAAAGTTGAATTGCCTTGGTCAGTTGCCAATCGACGCGAATCAAAGTTAATGTTCTATGCTAGAGTTGGCTGAATACTATGGGGATTGTCCTTGGAGTTCGTAGGTCATATGTCAATTCTGGTTGACAACCCAATATCTTGAGGCCATGAATAGATTGACTTTAAGGTTGGGTTGTTTGAAAGATAGTCGAATTGGCGAAGTGAGGACTGAATCATGGGGGCATTGGCCACAAGTTTTGGAATGTATGAGGAGGAAGTTCGTAGCTCAAATGTTGACCGAGACGAATATTTGACTAACATTAGCCTATTTGTGCTTACTTTGTGGTGGTTTCATTGCTTATTCTAGTCACTATCGCTTGTGAATTTTGTTTGAGGTGAAGGATAGTTTATTTATTAGGCTAGATATTATACTTGCTAAGTTTTGGCTCACTCTCTTGTTGTTAAACCTTTTTCAGATATTCAGGTTCCCGTGATCAAGATAATAGTGATAGTGTCGGAGTATGGCAAAAGAGATATGGATAGTATTCGGGAGTAGAGTTACCTTTTGATTCCTCCCAGTGTACTTTTGTTGTTATGAAAAGAATGTATATGAGCGGTTAGACTTACGTATAAATAAAATCAATCCTTTATGATATAAGGTGCCGTGGTCAACCTAAGAGGCCATACCTTGGAGGCGTGCCTACCTTATTTCTTTAATTGCACTTGTAAAACGGGCCTCGTGATTGATATCGTTTTTCGCATGTGCCATCTAATATAAATATATTAAGAGATTAAAGTAGATCGTGCTTAGAAAAGTATATACAGATGGCACCCTGAGACGTAACACATACGTTCTGACAAAAAAAGAGAGAGAGAAAAAAAAAAGACAATACATAGGTTATACGTATTAACGTGTTCATATAGAGGATTATAAGGAATAATAAACATGTGTAAGTTTGAATTAATCATTTTACTTGTTTATAAAGCGTTTGAACTCATTAATTAAATAATATGAAATGTTTATTGGGTTCACATGACATGTTTAGGCACATTTAAAAATTCTTACACTACGTAAACATTAGTAAGTATCCATAACTTAAATGATTTTGGATTGCATAATCCTTTAATTAGCACGTTATGTTTGAATTTTATACCATGCATAGTTAATGAAACATCGTGCATTGGTATTCAATCTAAATTTGCCGTGTCACAAGTAATAAAGTATGAAGACGATATGTGAAAAAAAATAAATCATTGAACAATGAGAAAAGCCAAAGAAATATTTGCGCCATTTGCCCCTTGAATTGTCATAAGCGACGGATCTAACTTGAAATTTATATTCGCAATATCCCTAGATAATGCACACACTCATGGAACAAATATAGTTTTAATCAAGCAATTGAATATTCATTCCCAGTTTATAAATTCATTGTCAAAGCCGCATTGCTTATTTTCATTGAAGCAATTTTGACCGTAATTAGCTTTCGAATGCTTCTCACTAGGCTCGATTGAGTTCATTAGGTGCTCCTCGGCGGCGGGCTGGAGGCCAACCGCGGCCGCCCCAGCCCGCCTCTCTATTTAGGTTTTTTCCTGCTGTTCCTTTTTTTTTTTTTTGGCCCCTCTTAATCTATATCCGCAGATTGATACACTCGGAAGTCGGAATCATGCATTCAACGGAAGGACCACAAACGAATCAAATTAATAGCACAGGGGCTTAATTGAATGAAAAAAGTTCAAAGGGGTTACTAAACAGCAATACGAAAAGCTCAGGGACTTTTGTGAATAAGAAGGAAAGTGGTTTGCTGATACCGATAGACCAGAGTCTCCGCCGAGCAGTAGAACTCGGTCAGCTCGGGCCTCGGATCGGAAGTCGCGGTTCCTTCGTCCGTCGACCTCGAATGGGGACGACGATGGAGGCGCGACAGTACGTGTGGAAAGGGGCGATCCCGTTGCAGATCCGTCTACACGAGTCCGAAGTCACCACCCTCCCTCCTCCGCCGCCTCTCCACGTATCGCATCTGTCCCCCTTCTCTCTTTCACTGCTTCTGCTTCACATTCGGGAGACCCTAATTTCCCAAACGTTCGTGCGTCTCAGGTTCTGGCTCCTCGGGTTGGGTATCTCCCGCTGCTGATCCCCCACCTTAAGCCCCACTTCGGCGGCGCCCTCCCGCCCGGCGTGGACAAGGTTTGGTTCGACTACAATGGCCTGCCCTTGAAATGGTAACGGCTCTTCCTTTCTGCCGTCTCCAGATTGTTGCCGGTTTCGCTGATTCGGTGTTGTTGCAGCGTGATGGTTTGACTGGGTGGACACCGAGTTTGTCCATGTATCATTTGATCGAACTGATCGAATTGTGTGCATTGCTTCGCAGGTTCATCCCGACAGGAGTTCTTTTTGATCTTTTATGCCCCGAACCACAGAGACCTTGGAATTTGACGGTATGGAATTTCTTCTCATGGCTTGCCTTCGGTAACTAGGAACAGGGTTATTATGATTGAGATATTAGGGTCTGCGGTTTGTGCCAAGGATTCAATGGACAATGTATGGCATGATACGTTGTATCAAGAGATGTATACAGGGTAATTGCATGCCATATGTTTTGAAACGGAATTTCAATTCATACATGTGGAAAGAAATGGAGATATCGATTTGAGTTTTGATATAGTGATTTCTAGGGCTTTGCCCCATACACCATCAGTGCAAGGAAGTGTTTTATGCCAGCAGTGCTGGAAAGCCATGAATTCATTTTCATTGTTGTCCCATGGCATCATTTGTGGGAAGTGATCCATGGAAAGGGGATATGATAGAGATAATAATTCAGTCGCCATTTACAAGTTCAACTTATGAAAAATGAGACACCAAAGCCCACAAATCCTTTTCTGGAACAGATCCATCTCCATTATCTCATTCTTTCTTTTTTCCTTTCCATTGGTCTACATGCTTCTCTACTGGTCAGCAATGATATCTCCATTTCATCTTCTCTTCTTCTTCACGCCGGAATGCTCTATGGGTGATGCCATCTCCCGTTATCATTATATGAATTCATCTTCTTCTTTTTTTGTGCGTGATTTTCTGGCATTTGGTTGACTAATTTTTCTAATTCTTTTATGTCCTTTCACTAAAATGGGTTGAAATACCTCTAGATCAGATGGTTTGATTTTGTCAAATAAAACAAAGCTAATTGATGAGAATTCTTCATTGTCAAAAGAAACAAAAACTACTTGGCCCGCCTTGTTATTTTTCTGTGTCCTTCACTGTACTATGCTGGTGCTTTTTCATCTTTCACAATGTTAATTTGCATGTGTGCCTCTTATGTGTACTGTTTTCACCACAGTCCTCAACATTAATTGCTTGTCAAAGCTAGTGTATGACGAATTAACCATCATTCTTCACATGTTAGGTTTCTTACTATTAAGGTACTCTAGATTTTTGACCCCCCAAAAAAAAAAAGTTCTCTAGATTAATGGCACTATCGCCAAGCAGTGGACTTAATGGCAGGATTGGGTAGGGACTTGTAAATGCAATTTGTAGATCTTGTCATGTCCATATCTTGAAACATTCAATTGTCTGCAGGTACATTTCAGAGGATATCCAAGCAATGTATTGGTCCCCTGCGAAGGTGAAGATAGTGTAAAATGGAGTTTTATCAATTCTCTTAAGGAGGTTGGCATACATATTTTTGTGCTCTTTGCAAGAGGAATTGTGGGACTGTACAACTTTAAATAGTATTAATTATTGGTTGCTACTGCATGAGAGCTTTATGGACAACTTCAAAATTTCTAAAGTATTTGTAAATTGTGAAAGATCTATATATTTTTGTTTGTGATTCTTAATTCTTGCTGCCTTTTTGTTTAGTTATGTTTATGTTTGTAATTTTTACTTGCTGCCTGTTCGCTTAGGATATTGGATAGAATAGAAGAGAACTCCATTGCGGATAGCTTGGAAATTGCATTTTATGCTATTGGCACTGCTTTTCAATTATTTGTAGGGGAAAAATTGATGCTCTTCTCCATGTAAAGTCTGAGGGGTAATTTGTCTTGCTTGGAAAATATTTTTGCTGTTGGCTTGCAGCCCTTGACTTAGATTGAAGATCTATTTAAAATGAATTTTATTATTTGGCATGACCTTCGGGCTTGGAGTGTTCTTTTTTAGTTCACATGTGGTTCGGTTTATGTTTCAACCTTGGCTTGTGAATGGGCCTGTTCTCTTTAGAGACATGTGAGATAATTTGTCATGGCCAGTCATGCAAGTTTCTTGGCTAGTTTGGAGCTACTTGGTCATAGGAGGGAATATTAGAAATGAACTACCGGAAGCAGTTTATTGTTTAGTTCTGTAAGTGTAATACTACATGTATTTTGTCCTTAACAAATGATACATTCCATTATATTGCAGGCAGCCTATATTATTACGGGGAACTGCAAAAATGTCATGAATATGTCTCAATCTGATCAATCGGAGCTTTGGCAAAGTGTGATGAATGGTATGCATTCCTATTTCAAGAGCCAAAAGCCTTTTTGCTACAAAAGTTCGGTTATTGTAAACTGGTGTTGATCTTATAATCTCTGCAGCTGGAGGTCGGATGAATTTGAGTATAATGATGATCTTTGGAGCCCTGAGTGTATAAAAATCACGGGGCAATCCTTTTCTAACCTATGGATGGGCTTTAGGTTAATCTCGTTGTGAGTGCAAACAGATAATTTACTCATCGGTACCTTAATTTCTATGAGGTTTCTTTGATGTCTTCATCCAAAAGTCCAAAGTTCCCTAATTTTCTGTTAGCATGGGTATTTTCTTTCTCATGAAGTATTTATTGGAGAACATATATCCACAAAGTTTCGTATAGTAGCATTTTCCTTATCTTTTTGGTAACGATAAGTTTCTTCCCTGAATTGCTTCTTTTGATGTGACTTTGATCTTTATTGATTAGAAATCTATATCTGGTTAGTGCTTTCATCACTTTGTATTTATTTTCGCCCATGCAGTTTGTATTAGACTTTTGAGAAGTTCTGTGGAAAGATGTCTCGTGAGATTTTCCCCAGTGGCAGAAGAATTTTATGTCATTATTGTCAATTAGGTTTCTATCGCTTTGAATAAAAATTATGTGAAGTATTTTCAAATGAAAGGGCGTCTCCTTTGATTTTGTTTCATATTTGATACGTCTTTGCAACTTTTTATTTGGAACTTAATTTGTAAATCCTGAAGAGCACTTGAAGAGTAGCTTTGACTTGTATTAACAGAGGAGTTCCATAATTGCAATTTTGTCTAATAAAAACTAAAAATTTATGTCTATTGTGCCATGACGATACTTTGATTTACCGATACATCTTTTGTTTGTTTGTTTTTTAATTAAATAGTTTAGGGTCTGTTTGGAGTGACTTTTGGTTTTAACTTTTGGTGTTGTGCAAATCTTGTGGCACACACTTTGACTTTTATTTACCATGAAATGGCTAAAGCCTTTCGAAACATACAAAGATGAATTTGTCGAATGGCATATACTTTTATAGTAATTTTTTTTTTTTAATTTGGATAAATTTTTAAATTTTGTTGGGAAAATAGATAGCTTTTTCCTCATCAGCAGTTGCAACAGAAGGGTCCTTACCTTTTTTTTTTTTAGGTTTTTCTAGCTGTTAATTTTCCATTAGGATTATTGAAGGGCCACCTAGACTCTGTTAATGATGAATTTGATTTTGGTGTCCTATATATGTCAAGTGTGCACATCACTGCACCAGCCTCCCACATTATGGGACCTGGGGTGAATTGTCAAGGAAATTTGTGCAGCCTTTTCAATCCACTGCAGTGTCGATTTTTCCCTGACCTCTGCAGGTTGTTTAGGAGCAACCTTATGATGGGCATTCACATTTTGTTTTCTTATATTGAGATACCTGTGAATAATATTTCCTTGAGGATTCTTAATGCTCCTTCCATATATATGGAGAAATATTAGGAGCGGCTTAGTATGGTGATAATCAGATAGGCATGTCAGAAAACAAGAAATAAGTTTTATATTATCTACGTGGGACTTTTTTCAGCCTTACTGGTTTGAAATTACTGAACAATTGGGCATCTCGTGATTGTTACCCGGCTGTATTGCATCTTATTCAGGTGATCTGGAAGCCTACCAGCAGGTATCGCTGAAGCTTAAACTTGGTGTACTTGAGGATGAGTACATTGTGAAGAAAAATTCTATTTCATTAAGATCCAGAGAAAGCAGTGCTGACACAGAGATGGCTGGACAATTTAAGACAGGTTTGCGCAATCCTCACTGTATAAGAAATACTCAAGGCATATCCTATTTGTGAAGAATTATTGAGTTATATATCCATGTATGTGCTTTTGAACTCAGGCTGGTATTGACCCAAAAAAAAAAAAAAATCAGGCCGGTAAACATTACCTCTAAAAGAAAGATCTCTGCCCCATGGCTTTTGTTTTCTCTGTTACACTTATCTTTAAATGATATGCTATTTTATCCGTTCAGGCAAAATTCCAGTCCGACTGTATATTTGCAGTGCTACTGAAGATTTTGATGAGTTAGAGGATGCACCCCAAATTGATAGTTGGGACAAGATCTCTTACATAAATCGTCCTGTTGAGGTTCTCAAAGAAGAAGGTAAACCGTGACAGCCTTGATTTTCCCTAATTGGCAGCATTACCCTTGTGTTATACTTGGTGGTTTGCCCTGTCATTTTATTTCCCCCTCCATGATAACAGCATTCCTTGTCACAGTCATTTCCCTATCATGATTTTTTTTCCCTGTTTGGTTGGATAACATACTTTTGTGTTTGAGCTACACCAAACAGCCTACTTGCAAGGCTCAGTTTGTGTATCTCGCCGGTAATCGAAATAGCTGAATGACCCAAAAAATTGGAAAAAAAGAAAAATGTGAAGAACTCAACAAATCAGACAACCAAAACAAATCTAGGGAACATATCCAGGTGAAAAAAGAAGATGAATAACAACAGATTCTGCCCTAGATCTGCAAAAGGAACAAATTTAGGCAAAAAAGGATTGGCGATTGAGCATGAATTGCTTGATGAGAAAGCAAGCAATTGTGGACTTCGCCGGAAAGATTCACGATGTCCAACGACTTGTCCGGCAGTTTCTGATGAGATCTTCACAACTTTGTTCCTTCTCTCTCTCTCTCTCTCTCTCCAATGATGAAATGAGGGGCAGATCAGCAACTCCTCTCGCACTCCCAGACTGTTTATTTCCAAGGCATAACCTTTATTCATGCGCTTCCAGTCGGTGGGTAATCACATTGCTCTGATGATTAATAAAATATTAGATTGCTGTTTGTTTTTGTCCTTCTCTGAAGCCTTAACGAAGAATGAAGAAGATGAACCACTTCTCATCTAAAATGTAGCTGATCTAATTCTGCATTTTCATTGAGTTTTTCTTTCTGTACCAAATAATTTTTGCCGCACTTTTTCAATATAAAAGTAAAACCTCTAAGACTCTTGAAAATGAAAAAAAGTGAAGTACCTAAAACAAATAGGGAACCACAAACCCAACTCATCCCGAAACATTTGGTTTGGCTAAGCAGTTCAGGTTAACTTGTTCATGTTTGGAATCTTTGGGCAGGCTTGGGTTTCCATTAATGTCTGTTCCTAGTGGAACCCTTGACACCCTAGATCCAGCCAGGGACTTGATGCTTGTCTAGATTCTATTGCCAAAGTCCAAAGGACTGTCAAATGAAGGATGGTTAAACTTCTGACAGTCTAAATGGATGGGATAATGCTTCAAAGTTCAGGTTCAGTTGTTTGACTTATGGTTTTATATGCAGAGATAAGTAAAATGGTTCTGGACAGTATTACACATGTTACCCCTGGTTTTGAATTAAAGGAAAAACACAAGGAAATGATTCTACTTTAAGGCCTTCCCATATTGAGAGAGACTTCATATTATGTATGCCGCATTTTGTGTGATGTATGCCCCTTATGTTGTGTCCATTTACAGTCCTGTTTAATATGTTGCCTTGCAGTTCTTTAACTTTGTCAGGATAGATGTATTTCATGACAACACTATCTCAACAATTTTGAGATTCCTTTTATAAATTGTTAAATTTAGTTTATGGAATTAGGGAAATGCTTCACACAGGTGATGCAGTGGAGGCTCTTTACCAGAGATTTTTACAACAAATCATTCATCAATGAGGATGTGTCTAAAACAGAAAGTTGAGGATGACAAGAAACGCTCCTTGTGTTTCTCAAGAGGACAACCAGATGCGAGTGGAAGCCCTGAAGAGAGGACAGAAGAAAACTGTGAAGCTGTCAAGCCTCATGTTCGTCAACACTGCTGAATTAAAGCTTTTTAAGGATCCACGGCATTGAGCCACAATTGGAGATACCTTTCTCTTGGGTTGTGAACAAACTTAATGCACCCGGAACATGTTTTCTTCACATTTGTGTATTTATTAAGGATGCACAGGCAAATCCTCGATGACTGTGGGTCATACTTGTTTTTCCGGTTCTAGTCGTTATATACTTGATCTCTTAGAATGAGAAATTTCTAGAATTCATTTGCTGTAAAGAAACTGTACAGAAATCATGATATAAATACGGGGACTCGGTATAGGAGATTTCTTCACATACTGTTTTGCTCTCTTTGTTGTATCTTCATTGTGGTCTATCAACTGTGACTTCGAATATATATGTTAGGGGCAGTTCCCTGATGGCCGGTGCAGTAAATTCACTTTCTAGATTATGTTTGAGATTCTTAGAAGGAAGCCTCAGGGAGTCAGAATTTCTCTAAGAGTAATCCGAGCATCAATGAGCAATATTTTGTGCTACTTCTTAGAGAGACATTTCCAGTGAAAATTCTTTCCAAGCGGGAAACATTCATAAGCACAATAATTCCTTTTTGCCATTTGGTACATAGTTCTGGAATATATGGCTTTTTCTAGCCATCCGTTTCGTGTCTTCTTAACTTTGATTCATTCTCAGTTGGTCACTAATATTGGGTTTTGGAAACTCACTGTCAAATTGATGCACTGGGAAAAACTCTCCAATAGAAGTGAATAAACAAGAATATATTAAATTCATGAATGATATAGCCGGGCGTGAAGACAGAACGAGTTCAAGGGAATCGGG
This sequence comes from Psidium friedrichsthalianum, assembly GCA_019149425.1. NCBI lineage: Eukaryota > Viridiplantae > Streptophyta > Magnoliopsida > Myrtales > Myrtaceae > Psidium > Psidium friedrichsthalianum. The sequence goes on from JAGVVM010002670.1 coordinate 42,739, forward strand.
CTTTTGAGTATAAATATACGCTGGTACAACATGCAACGTGGACCAGACAAATTGTTAGTGACCATCTATGTCCAAGTTGAGTCCACCTGATACTACGAAAGCTTTTACATAGTTTTAGAATGCAAGATTATTACAAAACTACGTCGTCTTTGTCCAGGAGATTCCGGAAAAGGTTATTCCTCTGGTCGAGTCAAGCTCTGGGTTGCATAGCATTTGAGCTCTGTTATCACTTATATAACCGGAAATGCTTGATCATAATCAATGAAAAATACAGGTTTATCAAATATTCAATGGGAAAGGGTGTCAAATGGGAAGTGATTCTTTTTGATTGCAGGGGGAGCCCAATGTTGCATGTAGTCAACATTAATTGTTAGTACTAGAAGAAGCCTGTATCGTCTGTCGTTAGGGGTGAGAAGAGATGCCTCATTTGCATGAGTAGATTCTCCCTGTATCGTCTGTACGTTGTGTAGTTCTTATCGTAGTCGCTACTAGAAGAAGCCTGCCTCATATACTCCGCGGCAGAAGCGTTTGCTGGTGTCCCCAACGTGAATATGCGTTGCCTTTAGATACATGATTCGAGTTCATTGTGCAATGAATGTGTGTAAAGAAGCAAGAGGTAGGATAAAGATGTGCGTCTTATTATTCCATTCTTTAGATTCATATTATGACATTTTGTTGCTCAATGCATATAGGATTATACTTTCAGCAGCTAGACAATGACCGGGCAGGTTCTAAATTGCAGAGGATCACCTGCAGTTTGAATCAATGTCTTCCGCGTTTATTTCATTTCCTCTAGGCTCCCAGCAGTCTGAAAAGTAAAGTGCAATCATTTTTTCAGAATGCTGTTGCTCGCCGCATCGCTGAGAGTGAATTTATTTAAAATGGTAGCTATAGGGCCACTGGATCCTTACTTTTTGCAAACGCGACTGCGACCTCCTTGTGCTGCACAACAGAGATAAAATGCCTCAGCTTTCCACAGGAAATCCCAATAAAGCACGTGCTAGAAAAAATCTGATCCTAATTCATTCGAGACTTGAAATGTGTTGAGAGATGCCAGCAATTATCCTAGGAAATTACCTCATTGTGGGCTGTGTTCGTAGCGGCTTTGGTGCAGGCTCTTCGGTTTCATCGATTTTAATGGGAACAGCCTCCATCTGTTACACCAAACATGAATTCCAGCACTTTAATTTCTGAAGGGCTCGAAGTTTTGTAGCATGCCTCGTAAAGTAAATGGGGAACTGAACAGAGGAGTTACCGTGTTCCTGAGTTGAAGGCTATAGAACATCTGGATATATCTCTGCTTGCTTGCTTCTGTTCTTTGTTCAGTTGCTTCCAAAAGGTATAGATGCTTCCCATGTTCAACATCTTGTTTGCATATATTTTCCAGGTGTACTGCAAAGCAAATGAGTTTTGGTCAAGTCTATTCAATGAAAGTGTGCGGGATTTTCGCGAAGATTACACTTACCACTCATTTATACGTTCAAGCCCTCTGCAGATATCTTGTCCAATACTCATTGTCACCTTACACTTCTCGAAGAAATCGGCAATTTTGTTGCTAGACTCTTACCCTGATTTGGATCAATGTGGAATCCAGACACACCATCGACGATGATCTCAGCAGGGCCGCTTGATTGGTGGCAAACGTGGGCAACCCACAGTTCATTGCCTCAATTCGGTCAGACCGAATGCTTCATAGAGAGCAGCTGCACGAAAGCTCCCCTTGTATCTGCAATACATCGGTAGAGTTCTCATTTCGGCGCCGATCAGTCTGCGCTGCTATCCATCGGATCTGACCCTGAGTTGGTACTTTCTATCAACCCGTGCATCTTTCTTATTTCAGCCATTTCTTCCCTGTCTTGGGACTTGGAAGGATCAAAGAAGCCCCAACAATGACTAGGTTAACCAAATTCTGAGCCTTGCTTCTTCCCATACCACTCTACTAAACCAGTTAAGTTTTTCACTGTGTCGAGTCTTGCCATAGAGAAGATGATGGGTTTCTTCTTGTCTGCGAGATACCCACTGTTGCACAACGGTCAAATACGATGGTGATTAAAGTGCAATCAGATAAATTGAGACAGCTTTTGGAGCTCAGGACACGGCCTGGAATAGCAATACTTACATGTGCTCGTCATTGTCCCCACGGCGGTACAGTAGCTCCTCGATTGCAGGATGGAATGATGTGACTCGTCTCTGTTTCTCCGAGTAGGGAAAATAAACAGATTGATCAGCCCCCGGAGCAGCAATATTGAACTTAGGATCGAAGACATTGATGCCCGAAACAACTCTGCAGAGCCCTGGGAGTGTGAATGCTGCGTGACTCTCGTATTGCCAGGTCTATCCTTTGCTGCAAAGAGCAGCACCTAATCTTGAGAACTCTTTGATTATGCATATTAGAATACACTTCATTTGTTATTCATTTGACTAACTTTGAAAGTGGTCTTTTGCAGTAACGACATGGAAGATTGTATGTTTAAGCTCAAAAACCGAAGGTCATGTTATTAGGATGTTCCTCTGACCTTCCAGCAATCTCCTGGAATGTACTTGTTATGATGAAATCCGTTGCGTTCATCGCTATCGTGTCAGCAATGAATTGGCATGAGAGTGATACTTTGGGTCTAGCTCCTTCCACTTGACATCGGACTCTTCATACTTAGTCTTCTCCAGCGCATGCGCGATTGTTCCCTGGGTTTTCAGCACTCTAGAGTAGTCAATAATCGGAATTAGCACTCAACTTGTGAACAGATGAAGCAGTAAGGTACCTGAGTTATCCCGAGTTTACTAGCCATAAGCGACGCTACTAAATTCCGTCACTGTAGTTTTCCGATTATAAGATCCGGTTTCCCTTCCATGTGATCTAGTATCTTGTCAGCCGCATCCTGGTCAGCGACGACAGAAGGAAGGAACCGTTATGCAAGAAAGAAGTTGATCAGGGATATGGTTGATTTTGAATTTTGAATCCCTACCTGGGTAAATCTCTCGAGGTATGGATATATGTCGAACGAGAAACCCACTGACGAGGACCCACATTCTCAGTCCTGAATGGCACCCGAAGAATGTTGCAGTGTTTGCTCCCAATGATTGGTTCCACTTCCTGGTTGCATTTTGTTCCACGAGCATCGGGGATAAGTCGTGTGACCTGTTACGTTGAAGAGATACTATGAAAAGCGACTCCTTAAACTGGCATATATTTACAGGAAAGCGGTTGCTTGCCATGTTCCGAAACTGACCACGAGTATCTGCGGCTTCGCATTAATCCCTTGCTCCTTAATCCTGAGGAGCAACTCCTCTTCCAGGGCCCTCACTTGATCTAAAATGTAAACTACCTGTTGTTGTGGCTAAATGTTTAGTAGACAATATAACAGAGAACATGGATGGATAGGAGGATTGACTAGGATATTTACCTGTCCACCAGTATCTGGCAAGCCAAGCACATCCGCCTGGCCAAAATAACCATGGGGTGAAAATATCACCACATTGAATATCACTGGAAGCCTACTAAAGAACTTCTCCATGTTCATCGGATCTGGTGCTTGTAGTACTTCCGAGAGCGATCTGATCGTGTCCTTGACTCTCTCTGCCGTAGCACCCCAACCTTTTTCGAGACCCCCACTCCTTGAACCTACCATTAATGATTGTTATAGACAGTGAAAATGTGTGTGGCATCGAATGTTGGTGAGCGACCTACTGGATTTATCCAAGGAGAAGTGAGAAACTACCTCATCTCAAAGTCTTGGAATGGGGTGTCTTTTGGAATTGATGCAAGGGATGCCTCAGCTACAATCAGGGCCATCTGAAGCTTGGGTGCAGTGTCAAGTGTTTCATTTACCATGAGATTCTGAAAATGAGAAAATTAATCGGTTAGGAATTACATCTGCACTTGTAGTTTTCGTGTTGTGTGAATCAGTTTGCATACTTCTCCTTGATAATTAAGGGATGCCAGGAAATCCACAAGGGTTGTGCACTGTCTGGCGTTCCGCTCAGCTTTGACGAGAGGTACTTCGAGATGAAATCCACTCCTTTTCCGATAGATGAAGATAAGTCAGGTGCGGAATGGTGATGTCGTAGGCTCCAAAGTCCACTTCCAGGGCATTCTCCTCTTTTGCCCTGCCAAGAGAGGAAAAATTTGTTCTTGAGCTAGTAAACGTAGAGAGTAGGTCATGTACTATGGTTCCAAACAGCATGAGATGAGAGGATATGACAAGTTGTCCGAAACCAAGGAGACTACAAACCATTCTTCATCGTATATCATTTCCTTGAACCTCAAGTAATTAGCGGCACTGATGCCCTCTACCGACAGAGAGTCGGAACTGACTTTGACAAATTCCCACCTTCCAGGACTCTGCCTGACGGCGAAAACAACGTGTGGAGGGACAACAAGGGCCTCCTGGGGAAATTGTTTTGTGTTGCAATGCCTTAGTTGGGATGAAAGAGTTGACAATCATATCGGCGGGGAACATTAGGAAAGAGAGAGACAGAGCGTCTTAGGTGGGGATGAACGAACCTGAGTGTAACACAGGATGTACCCGAGATCGCCGCCCAGGATGCGGTCCCTCTCCGTCTTGGCATCTATAACACTTTCCATTTCATCCATCAAGTGATGGGGTTTCATTGTCCTCCTCCCCTTTTCCATGTATTTGGCGAAGCACCTCTTCATGTGGTACCGGCTCTGGCTGAGAGCCTCGGGCATGCTGTTGGCGACCGGCTCCGTCTTCTTCAAGGAGGGGCTCGAATCCATTGGTTTATGAAAAACTCACAATTCTCACAAGCCTACGTTATTCACCCTCAAAATGTTCCTTGCCATTTTATAGAAAACTGCCGAGGCATGGGCACGGCTCATCGGTAAACCATTCCTAGCACAAGTTAGAATTCTCCGACAACGAAGGAACATCTTCCTGAAAGTGAGAGAAGAGAAAAAGAAAAGAATCTGACAAATCTCAGCTGAGAGAGAAACGTTGGCCCAAAAAGGAGGGCGATTGCTTATTTGGGCTGTCCATCTCTCACAGAAGTATGTGATCATGAGCATCATTCTTTTCTTTTTCGTGACTGTCAGAAAGAAGAAGAGGGGAGAGAGAGAAAGACATCAAAGGCTGGCCCTTTTTTTGGCTTGTCTCATTGAAGCCGTCCATCAATCATGGAGGGAATCTTTGAGAATTTCAGATAGATGGTTCTTGATCCTGTTTCTGCACCTTTTTGGCCGTCAGGAGCAAGAACGTGATGAAAAGGGAGAGTTCAAGACCAGACAGCTACGTGGGAATATCAAACTGCAGGTGTTCATAGAATTAAGAAGTTCACTGTCCTAGTCCAGAGGGTTCTCCCTCATGCCATTCTGATCTTTTTGGCACTTTATTCCGGCTTTTTCAATACCCTGAGCAGATGCCGAGTTTCGACGGTGGCCTGAATCCCTCTTAGGTATTTCTTCTAAACCAATCCCAGGGGACTCCGTAGCGCCTCGGCTCCACTTGCCCACATCGCGGCTTCGGGATCGTTCCAGATATTCCTATGAAAGGAGCATGCTTTCGAAATCGAATCTCAAATAGTTCAAAATTGAAAAGAAAAATGAAATTTTTGAAAATTCGCGACCTAGAGTCTTCCTTTTTCTAAATTGGGGTGGGCTACTTTGATTTAAATCTTAGAACCGTTTTAACGAGTCTTCACTAATCATTCCTAGGTCGGTTGGGAACCCAAAATGCGAGGTGTTTTAGGGTCAAATCTGATCGGTCGATTCATGAAGAAGCCGAACGATCTTGTCGTGGGCCGTGCAAGATCATCAGGAAATGGTGTCAAGCAATTACATGAATAATGAGAAGTTCCACGTAAACTAAAGTAATCTCCTTCCTTGCGTTCGATCTATAACTAGTTTAATGTCCATGCCATCGAAATATAAACTTCTTAGTCGAATGATGTCGGCAATTATAACATGCGCGGTTGTATTTGTGTTTGAATTTGATCTAATTTAGAGTTTAATTGAAAGGGTTATGGGATTTTCACATAAGAAGTCTATATTAATGTTTCCTTTTCATCTTTTGTTTTTTTTTTTTAATGGAAGAATGACACAATTGGTCCCTAAATGTTGACCCAGTATGCAATGTGATATCTGAATTTTTAATTTAACCAATATGGCGATCCGTGAAATTTAGACTAATGTAAAATGTGGTCCATGAATTTTTAATTTAACCAATATGATGGTCCATGAACTTTAGACTAATGTGTAATGTATTTCATGAATTTTTAATTTGTTCAATGTGATCCCTCAATTTTAGATCAATATGCAATGTGATCCATGAATTTTTAATTTAACCAATACGATCCATGAACTTTAGATCAATGTGTAATATGGTCCTTGAACTTTCAAATTATTCTACGTGGTCCATAAACTTTTGGAACATGTTCAACTTAGTCCATGAGCTATAAGAAAATGTTTAAAGTCGTCCTTGAATTTGAATTAATGGAAGGACTGCATTGAACATCTTCATATAATTCATGGATAAATTGAACATGTTCCAAAAGTTCAGGGACTATATGGGTAAAATGAAAAGTTTAGGAACCAAATTACATATTAGATCAATGTTCGGGGATCATTTATGTCATTATCTTTTTTTTAATCAAGGTGATTATCAATTTTCTGTGACAGTAAATAAGGACGCAAAGAAGCCTAGAAGCAAACGCGTTCGGTGCATCTTTATGGAGGTTTCTTAAAACTAAGAAAATTCTAGAGTTTCAAAATTAACAACATTGCCTGGCCCTCCCTAAAATTAAGTTCATGCCGAAATGAGATTTACACTTGTAATCTGTTCGTGAACATTAGAAAGAAATATGCGTGAAACAGCTCAATATAACATCATGAGTTTGCATATTTATGGATTCGTATATTTCTATGATGTAAGAACATAGAAGCAAATAGAATTTGCTCAACAAGTACAATGATGGATTATACCCTAACGCATGCAGCAATGACACATGGTTCATACCCTGTCAATAAAACTGAGTTTTTCTCAAATTTAACAGCCTCATTTAAGATAACTGGTGTACAATGCATGCAATGTGATTAGTTGGTTATACCCGATCAAAAGTTTGGTCAAGTTTAAATTAAAGTAATAACAAAAACGCAAAAAAAAAAAAATCATCTTTTCTCTTTGATTATTGGACAATAATTTATTTGCACACAAAATCGGCTAATATTTTACGAAATTACATACGAGCATGTCATGTTAATTAGTGCGCTAATCATAAGAAAACTTCGGAATTGAAACGTTTCTTTATTAGTTACTGCCCTAAAGTACCCATATTACCAAAATAAGTAAAATTTTTGCTAATCACGATGGCACTACTACATCAACATCCTTTACAAATTTTATTTTGTTCCTATGCTATTTATTGTTGAGAGAAGGATAATTCTTGGCACTTTACCCTGTGAGTTCTTCATATCTGCTAGCTCTCCATCCTTCACCTAACGCTTTCTCCTATTCTTTTTCTGAGTTCCTCTTCATGTCTTCCCCATCTGCTCCTCCCTAACATCCATCGTATTAAATGAGTCCGACTCGAGAACAAAGAGTGTCGACCATCGAAAGGAGAGTGGCTGTGCTTCGGCCAAGTCTTGATTCTATTCTTGGCGGGGCTCGAACTTTTGCTGGACACCTGTCTCAAATCGAAAATGCAATGCCAACAATTTTTGGAAGATCGAATCGCAATTTTAAAAGTTCGGGACGGAAGATTTCGGTTAAAGTGAAAATCGAGTTAATTGGATATCAAATAAAGAACCCCTTTTGAAGATGGAACCGCGATTTCAAAAATTCGGGAAACTAGATTTCTCTTGGAGTTAAATACATTCACATACTGCAGTTGAATTACTGGTTGGTTCTACCTCAGAGACCAATGATAGATGAGGTTCCACAGTTTACTTTTCTTTTTCCACCATTCACCCTGCTTTCAGCCTGTTTTCTTGCCTTGAGTTCTTTCCACCAATCTGGATACCCATCTCATGGGTATGTTTTATGTTTCCACAGTGCATGCATCCACCAACTGGTTGGGATTTCTACCTTGGAATTGCGAGGATACGCCCATTTTGGAAATTTGCAGCATTGGCAATTCCTGGATCCCGTCAGCAGAGGGAATCTTGCCGGCCCCCCATCTTATTCCCTTTTGACACATGGCAGCAGCGTGTGTGGTGTTTGTGCTCGCGAACATCACCGCCTGCCGTACATCTTCTCGTTGAACATGGGCATATGCTTGCTCAATTGTAGGGAAAGGTTGCATTTAGAGCACATCAGCTCGGACTTTATCCAAGCGATCATCTAATCCATCAAGGAAAATATATATTCTATCTTCATGTATAGGAGAATTGTATCTCTCTATATCAACATGACATATCAATGGATTTGGACGGCGGAAATCACTTTCCCTCCATAAGCCTTGAAGACCATTGTAGTAGGTTTCAATAGGTCCTCTAGACCGTCTCATTCTAGTCACACGTCTTTTTAAATCATAAACTTGAGAGTATCATTTCCATCAAAATAAGTAATTGCAACAAATCCCACACCATCTTTGCCGTTGGGAAAAGATAACATTACCTATCAAGGATGGATCCGTAGAATTAATTAACCATCCTTTCACTATTGAATCCTTAGTTTTTCACTTTCTAAAGATTGGGTTTGTCGATTGAGATTGACGAAGATCCCCATTGATATATCCCAATTTGTTTTTGCCAGAGATACACATCTTGACAACTTGAGACTAAAGGCTATAATTGGTGCCATCCAACTTGATGGCGATCTGCATAGCGGAAGATTCATAGAGTGATTTCTGAATTTAGGTCTAGTTCTGGGTCGTGATCTGCCACATCTTGGTCATCAAATCCTCAAGGATTGTGGATGCAGAAGGATTCTCGCCACGATTGTTTCTCACGTACTAGGTCTTTAATGCTTCTTTATAGCTAGAGAGAGAAAAAAAAGAATAGTACAGAGAGTAAAGAAAGAGGGGGATACGTCATGAAATTGGAGGGAGGTTCACAGAATTAAAGGCTAATAGGGAGGAGATTTTTTTTTTAATACCAATTTCGACTCCATAAAAGGAGCGATTGGTTTCAGAATGGGTTGTTCCTACCTTAGAACCAAGAATTACCCGCCAAGGATCGATTCTGCAAAATGCGAACTATGAACCACCTGCTCGTTCTATGGATCCATTCGAGAACCGAAACACCAGTCCGGTCCGGTTCTTGATTAGATCCATGCAACCAGTGCTATTGAGCATCGACATCAGTTAAAAAAGGCACCAACGAAGATCGTAATCTGGATGATACTTGTGTGTGTTTGGCGTAGAGGTTTTCATTAGACGGAAAAGAGCACCGGCAAAGTAGAGAATCTATTGATGGCAAAGGATGCGATCGTTCAGATGGGCACTTGTAAGGTCAACAACTTCTCAAAATTGGAGGAGGAACTCTCCGAGTCGAAAGAATTCGCAATCGAAAACTAGAAAGGGTATCGCTGTCGACGTCCTGATATAAGCATGGGCTAAACAATGGATGTTGATCTCCTATGCTGGCTTGCCTCGTGATATGCTCCTACACTGAAAAAATCCTTACCAAGTTCAGTACCACATGTCCTTCTAGGAAGGAATAGGATTGCGCATTTTTAGTGATTGACTCGATGTATTCTTCCATTAACTTTGTGAAGACTGCCAGCAAACAAGAATCCATTGATTGATCAGAGGTGGGTTTATATCATTCGCGCAGGAAAGTACGACTCTAGAAAATTAGTCCGGTCCGTTTGGATGATCCCACCTGAAATCACGAACTGAACCGGCCCTCTGCCGTACAGTCGAGTACGGACTTTTGTATCCCTTTTTTTTTTGCTTCACGCCTACTCCATGTATGAAAAAAAAGTTCACGATCGTCTAAGCTTGAATCGTCATTCCCTGGTCCAACCATTAGTTCCTTGATCCAATATTCATCGTCGTCCGCGCCTACAAGTTTCATTTTTAGGGCAGTATAATCGATATTTAAATAGATAATTTGAGATCAAAAGAATTCATATAAATCGCGTAGTCCTGGACGACTCAATCGTGAGCTTTTCGAGTAACCTTGAGGGCAAGCACCCAATTAGAATCGATGATAAGTGGATGCCAATTTGGCCCGTCAAATAGGCCAAAATCTTTAAATTATTTGATTCATTTATGCCATTATTTAAATCATAACCGGCGCCTCAAGACATAAGGCATGTCAATATCTTTTAAACCTGCGGGGATCAGAAACGGTGCACTTCATATCGATTGATGGATTTTATGTTTCCTGTTTAACTCTCACTTAAGATGCGGTCTCTCTTTCTTCTCATTTAAACTTGGTGTCAACTTAATAGTCTCAACAACATGAGTTTTTGGTACTTCTTCTTTTGTTATTGACCAAATTGAATGGCCACAAGACGTGGTGGTATCGTGAGAGCGATGTGAATGATATAAACACGCCTGCTGCGGGACCAACACGTACATATTCTTCAAACGCATTACTTTTGTTCGATCAGTTACCGTGAGGATGAAGTTCTCACAACATGTCATAGAGACATATTGGTGATAAATCGACATAAAATACGAAATGGTCTCTCCCCGTTTGACAATGAGTTTTAATTAATTATCTCACGTTAATGAAGGGGAGTTTTCTTTTCCAAAGTAGTTGGTGACACTTTTTGGCCCCCATAAATGGGAATTTAATATTAAGCTTAGACATCACAACATATCTAAAAATAAATCTCGAAGTTTTCATTTTCATGACTACACATTTCTCCTCGAAAATATCAGCGGAAATCCCTAGCGTGTTCAAACATAAATCATGGTTTCTATTAGCGCGAATATTACATAAAGCATCATTTTGAATTGGGATTTGAGAAAGCATATCTAGGGGCCAGTTTTCTTTTCTTTCCCTTTTCTCTCTTCATATCCTATCAAAGGTAAATAAAAATCCCTGTGCTTTTATGAGATAATGACATCAATGGCTTCACCTTAATATCTCGGGATGCTAATCCCTAAAACATTTTTCTAAACGTCAAAGTATCATTCACATATAAACTCATACAGTCTCCTATACTTTTCAACTTTGCATTTTCAATTCTCCCTGTTTGTCTCTTGCCATTTAACTAACCTTCTCTCCTTTTTTTTTTTCCCCTCTGTCTGAAGAAGTGAGTTTTTATTCAATTTCCCTAAGACGCAAATTGTTAGAGAGCCCTCAAAATGAGGCTTAGAACAAAGCGTAATAATAATCTCAAAGGGTTACTTTGTTAGCACACTTGTGGTGATGGATTGAATTGGGCATAAAAACTATATTAGACTACAGATTTAGGCTAAGATATCCGCTACTCATCACTAACCTCTAACAGATCGCATTTGAGGGCCCTACGGGAAACGCAACGTCCATGGAGAGCATAAACAGAAAAGATAGGGCATAGCTCGGGTGGAATGCATGATTCTGGGTATGATTTTGATGAACACTAATGCATGCACAGAAAAAGAAGATCAGGTGTGGAGTCATGCATTCAAAGACATGGACATGGTCTTGCCCTCATGTGGCAGTTGACAACAAGCATGATATATGCACACATTATTCAGGTAGCATGGACCGTTTAGACTCCGAAACTCGAGTCTAGATTCGGAGGAAACTACAAAACAGGTCCTAGAGCTAGAGTGACGTTGGTTAAAAAAAAAAAAAGAGCTAGTAAATGTGTTAGGAATACGAACCCGCTCTCACAATCCCCCGTCCGACCCAAAGAGCAGGACTCACCAGCGTCTCATTCAACTTCAGCTCACCGATCTCGTCTGGCCTGCTCGCCCAGCGCATGCACCGGGTCATGGCTAACTCCGGTTGACGAGAAGCCACCACCGACGCCACCGCGTGAACGGCCACCAGACACGCGACCCAATTTGGAACCAGTGACACCGAGACCAGCCTCGAGATCTCTACCACATAGACCAGGGGACCACCATGATTTCGGAGGGTGTGGACGGGAGATGGTGGCGACTGTCCGTCGATGAAGGGATTATCTAGGGAGCTTTCATGGTTGAGCAAAGGAAAGCTAGTGCCGATCCCAGAGGGAGCTCGCCTTCGCTCTTCTTTTTCTTTCTCTCCTTCCTCTACTTTTTTTTTCCTCCCGTCGGAACCAGACCTCTCTCTCTCGCTGAGCTCATCCCCTGTTTTTTGTTTTTGTTTTTTTTCTCTGGTTTGCAGACCCCTCCCTCAAGACCTTTCCAGAAGGAAAAAACCACTATGAAAACCTCCCTTAGTGGTCAGTGACTCACCTCCTCAAGCTCTCTTCTTGCGCTCTTCTCTCGTGTGAAAGATCCCAAAAAGGGGCTCAAAAGAGCTCCCACGAGCTTCTCTCTAGCTCGAGCTCTCAAATCTCTGTGGTCTCACCATATGCTTTTTTTTTTTAGAGCTCACTGAGCTCTTTTTTTTTCCCTGTAACACCATCCCCCGCCCTCCCCCAGAATCGTCTCTCTTGTGCTCACTAGTGTAAAAAAAAAAAACAGGGGGGGAGTATCCATTGTGTCGATGACCCTCCTCTCCTTTTTGTCAAATGGCGGTCCCCCTGTGAAGCCTCTGGAGCTCCCCTTTGCAGCTCTGTTTTGTCCTCTTCTCTGATCAGCAAATCACCTGGAGCAGATGGCAGATCTTCGGGTAGACTATGGGGGAGGGTAGGGTGCGATGTTTTACTGAGCTGCCTTGTATGCTTCTGTCCCGCCTTGGTTCATGCGTGCACCAAAAGGAGCGAAGAGTATGCCATTTTTGCCTTCAGCTTCTTCTCATGCTTTCCATGTTCTGCGCGGAAGTGCTGTGCGTTGGTGGGTTGACCGGATCGGGTCGGGTTTTGACCGTCCGATTCGGCTTGAAAACGTCCCGAGTTCGATGCAATTTGGCCCTTTTTGACATTTTATTCGATGCGGAACGTAATCTACAGGCATCTAGGTCAAGATGCAACAAAGAAAAAACTTGCTTAAAGTGATTAAAGACTTAAACAACTCATTCGATGTTTTTTGCTCGTTGAAGCATTTCTTTAGGGCATAGAAATGTGAGTTGGGGTTTCTCTTACAACCCATAATAAATTTTCAAAATTTAAAGTCCGCGACCAAAATGCATTTGAAAAAAAATCAAGACTAATGAATATTTTTGTTTTTTCCGTCACCGATGATGTTATTTTTTCTATATTTGTTGGCGGGTCTTTAAAAATAATTATTAAAATCGGCTGCAACAAAATCTGAAAATTAATTTTTGTTCAAAAAGGGTTCCTAAGGCTTTTGCTAAGAAGAAAGAGAGAGGGATGAACCAAGAGGGAGAGGGGGTGAGGGATCTCAAAAGGCTCATTTTAACTAGCGCGGGCTGGGTGGACGGAACGACAGTGGTGAGGGAGGTGCCTGGACCGGTGGGGGGACGGGGGGGGGGGGGCTGTTTGGGGGGGGGGTGGGGGGGGGGGAAGCTCGGTATACAGGAGAGAGAGGTGAATAAGAAACAGTGGAGAGGGGGGATGAGTGTAAAATAATTGTTGGTATGTCGCAGTAGATGGAAGCTGATACGAAAAAACTCGTCGTAGTCATGATGAGTGGGTTGAGACTAGAAAAGGGAGGGTCCCGACGGCCTCTGTTTTAATGTTCCTGTGTCTGTCTGCTTAATGTTTCATCCATCCTCTGTCGTCGCTTGTGGCTTTTTTATCTTGTT
>JAGVVM010002672.1:0-28202 GCA_019149425.1 Psidium friedrichsthalianum
CCCCCGCCCGGGCAAACCCCCTAAAAAGAAGCTACACACAAAAACACACAAAAAAAAAAAAAAAATCAAAAAACAAAAAAAAACAAATAAAAAAAAAACAAAAAACAAACAAAAAAAAAACACGTCAAACCCAAAAAATAAAGCCCGGTCGATATAGTATTTATATATTATGAGTTTATCGTAGTATAACTCATCACATACCGCACTGTTCGGGCTTCCTTTTTGTCGCTTGACTTGGGCGCTCTTTTGCTATCGTGTTCGGAAACCCTCAAATTTCCACCCCATACTACCACAACGACTACACACCTACTCCACATAATTTTTCTTCACTTTAAACTACAACTCATTCGCCGTTCCTCCCCCCCCCGTCCCGTCTCCTCCTCCCGTTCTCCCCACCTTTTCCTTTCGAATCAAACATTACTTCGCTCCACAAAAACACCGCGGCAAAAGACTTCGAACCCAAAGACCAAGTATATCTCTCTCCAAGGGCCTCCTTACCGAACCACCGAATAGATCTCCGACAACGAAAATGATTTAAAAATTCGTGCTTTCTTTGTGGTCGTCTAACCCCAAATCGAAACACAAAAAAAAGGGCTACAACCACCCACCCCGCACCAACCACGGAAGGCCTGCTAGACCTTCGCACGGTCTGCTCGGACCCCTACAAAAAGGACTCAATAAGATGGGAAACTAGCAAAAGACAATAAGAAAAAAGCAGAAAGAACAAGAAAATACAGAGAAAAAAAAAACCAAAAGAAGGCAAAATAAACTTCACGGAGAAAGAGGGGGAATCCACCGCCGCGCTGCATACGAATCACCTCAAAAAAACACCTCCATTGGGGCTCAATGGACCGTTCGCGTTGTGGTACCGCGGAAAAATGTAGAAAAAAAAAAAAGAAAAAACAAAAATCTGGAAAAGAAATAAAGAAAAAAAATAACAATAATAAAAACAACGAGCGAAAAACCGTAACTCGACCTGCGCAGTGAAACGAACAAAGAAAATTTTATCAACCATAAGAAGTGGGGACCGACGAGGAGCGATTCGTACCCGTAGGTTCACAGCGGGGGACCGTCGCCGGGAAACCTCCCTGCCCGAAAACTTGCGCGCGGTGATCTCAGGCGGGGACGTGATTGAATGGGAGTGGGAACAAGCACGAAGTGACCGACAAAACAGCGAATTTCGCGATGGAAGGATTTCACACCAGACGAAGATGAGTCGATTTCGAGGGGGGGGGGGTTCGGGAGGGAAGGGTGACTGGGAGATGGGAGGCGGTCGAGATGCGTATAGAGCACGAACGAGGCAGGTCGGGGTGTTCCTCAGCCGAGAGCTGAAGCTCGAGTCGAGAAGGAAACCGGACTTCAAATAAACTTTTTGGCGCCCTAATTTGTCAGTTAATGATTGGTTTGATTCCGGACTTCTGAGAAAGTGCCAGCTTCAGCGAAGGGACGAGAGAGCCGAAGTGCACATAATTGTTTCACGATGATAGAATTGTAAATAAAAATAGGGAAATTTTCCAAAAAAAATTCGAAATCCTATATTTTCTCAAATAAAAAATTTTAAATAAATATTTTATTCCAATAAAAAACTCAAAATATTCTCATTTTTTCAAACAAAGATATGAAATAAACGTTGTTTTTAAATAAAAGTTTGAAATGACCATGAAAAAAAAAAAAACAAAAAAACGAGATTTCAAGGCCGCATCATTTTTATCTTTTTTGTTATTTATTTTTTGTTATGACGTTTTTTTATTTATTTTTTTATTTAAAAAAAACATAGCCCTTCCACCCATTGTCGCCGACCCACCGCTAGTGGGGGGTCGGCAGGGTCGACAACCCCACATACTAGAGGCCAAGGCTAGAGAGACCCTCGGCAAAATCGATAAATCGAGAGGGTCAGGCCCTCTCTCCCAAATTTGGATAGGGGTCGCTGGCCCCCACCTTGACCCCGCTTGGTCAAGGCAAAGGGTTGGCGACCTAGCCCAGTGTGGGGTTGAGGGGCTCGACTGTCACTCGATTTTGGCGAGGGTCCCTTGCCTCTAGTCAGCGACCTTGTCGACCTCGTCGGCGACCAAACCCTCTAGCTTGTGTGGATGCTTTTTATTTTTTTATTTTAAAAAATAGAGAAAAATAAATTAAATTAAAATGAAAAAAAGACGAAAATGCCATTTAGATCATGTCTTTTTTTGAAAATTTTATGGCTGCTTCAGATCCTTATTGAAACATACTGTGCCACTTCATGCCTTATTTAAAATAATATTTTACTTTAAGTCCTTATTTGAAACAAAAATAAGAAGACTTCGGACCTTTTTTGAATTTTTACCAATAAAATAAATGTGAAATATATTAATCCCAATTCTTTTTATTCTAATTTGATTTGGAAAATAAGTTATTTTTATGTGTGGGGTGTGATTCTGATTCATACTTCATATCCACGTAAGGCATGAGGCCCTGCTCCCAATGAGTAAGTGGGATCCGAGGGGGTTGCCATGGTGAAGATTACAGGGGCAACAACCCTAAGACACCAATGATTTTATAGTTCGAGCCTATTTTTTTTTATTGATAGTTTGGGTTTATGAATAACTACTTGTATATATTACTTTTCTCCCCGTAATTAATGGATGTAATGAAATGTATAAAGTGGCTAATTATAATGGGAATCTTTTATCGGACGTAACTATAATTTAACTGTGAATTGAGATAATTGCTCGTCGAATCTTAACATTTTTGACACTATATCTTTATTTGGCTTGACATAATTACTCGAAAAATTTAGTCAGAAGAATATAAAATGCTTGAAATAGCCCTTGGTTTTTTTTTCGTTGTCATTTTATTTTACTATCATGTACTAAAATTTCTAAAATTCACAATTTACATTTGCTTATGGAAAATAATAATTCAACGATATTATGATGAAAAATAATTTCATACACACATTGCAGGAGTACAATCCATTAGCACGGCCATATCTAGTTTTAGGCAATATTTGATCGTTATATAGTTCTTTTTTTTGTGATTTGGAATATATTATTATTGCAAACGATAGTTATATAATAACAAACTAGCTATATGCACGTATAAATTATCTGAAATTACGCTCTTATTTGTAAATCAAGATTTATTATGATTGAAATTGACGAATATATGCTCGGTTTAGTTGATATTTTAACTATACATTGACTTTTTGATAAGATATTTTCCTCTTTTGCCTTTTCTGACTAATTTTAGGAACTTGCAATATTACACAAACTAGAAAATGGCTCAAAGAGTACCGATTGCATAGGGAATTAAATCATACAATCGCAACACATAATATGTTCGTAGATAAGTATACACATAAGCTACTTCACCTGCTTTTATATATTTATGTTTAGATTTGCCTTTTGGAACACCAATCGGACAACCAAATAGGAGTTTTCAATGTGTTAATTTTCCGATGACATGTGCAATTAATATTTTAAAAATCGAGCATTTTCTTATTTAACGAGCCCGCTTAGCGCCTCACGTGATATAGTCTCTTTTCATGGGGTTTGGCATGATTTTAAAAAATGTTAAAAAATCACTCTTAAAAGAATCAACTTGAATCAATTTGGTTCAGTTTAGTTCAATGGTTTGATTTTTTTTCCTTTCCTTATGTATTTTAAGATGTTAAAAATTGTAAAAGATTTATGATTGAATCGACAAAAAAAGTTAGGATTGAATTGACACAATTGTAATAGGTTTTGGACTTTTTTGGTAATTTTTCCCTCTTTTATAGTAATACTAATTTATGTATCTATTTAAGGTTAATTTATTTAATTAATCACTTTGATTTCTCACCTTTAATGTACTCTTATAATATTTGTTTATGTATCTATCTAAATTATTCTTCCTTTAAAATGACTTTTCTTTTTTTGTTAAAAGATGCCTAAGCACATCATCCAATTATTCGGGGTGGAGGGTATTATTCTTATTATATCTAAAAATAGCCTAAAAATAAGAATAGACGAACTTTCACCGGAAGAAGGCGGTCTTCTGCGGCGAAGCTACTGCAATAGCTCATTTCCTGATGAAAAAAAAACAATTCCAGTTTATGGCTCGTTTATTTTGCTAAAAATTGATAATTTTCCTTGAGACGGTGGATATCACTATCGGTAATAACAATATTTTAATTAATTAATTATTTTAATTTTATTTGTATTTTTTTTGGGGGCAAAAGAAAGAAAGTCAATCCACGTGTTGTCATTTTGCCGACACGATCGATCCACGTTTCACCTCTTAAGAAGGAAAGCTTACGCAAACTCCAACGGGGGTGGAACGCCAACCCCCAAACCGCGCTCCAACGATTAATCGTCGGTCAATAACAAAGGAAAAAAAAAAAAAAAGGAGACATGCTTTCACACTTCCATCTTCTCTCTCTGAAGTCGCCCCTCTCGCTCTCTTCTCCTCTTCGCCCCCTCTCGCTCTCTTCTCTCGCCGCCAAATCCCGCCGCCTCCGCTCCCCGTTCGGTCCTCCTCCCAGGTGGTTCTCCGTCGCATGCGACGCTAGGCGGGGCGGCGTTTCCATGGAGCCCACCTCGCAGGAAGCCGAGGCGGTCGAGTCCGTGACGCGCGATTTGCGGGATCATAGCTTGGAGGATAAGGATAAGAAGAGGGGACTGAAGCTCGAGGATCTGACTTGGGACCACTCCTTTGTCAGGGAGTTGCCTGGGGATACGAGGACCGACGCGTTTCCGCGAGAGGTTTGGGTCTTCGCGTCCTGCCTTGGTGCTTGATTTTGGTTACGCACTTGGAAGACTGTTGTTTACAGATTGACCGATAGTAAGGGAATTTGAACTGGGCTTCCTTGAAAACGGTGAGGCGTAGCGAGCTAGGTAGTATTCTTCGGTTAGTCATATTCTCGACGTCAGAATGCTTATTCGAATAGTTGACTAGCATTTATTCGGAGTTTGTGTCTTGGAGGCAGCTATAGAACAAGTAGCAGGGAAATGTATGGAGGATATGAGGTGATGATAGAGTGTGGGAAGGGTTTGCTTTTGTAAGCAATACCCCTTGCCACGATAGTAATGAGTAATTTTGAGGCTGAAACGCTACTTAAGATTCTTTTTTTTTGTGCGCAGGCTTGATTTTGTGAATTCATTAGATCTCAGAAGCACATGGTATGATCTACCGCTAGGTTGAATACACTGTGCGAGATGGGAATTTTTGTTATGTCAAAACTTGAGATCTTGATGGAGTAGTAGATCGAAGTGTGTCGAATTAAGTTGCTGTAGGTCAGGACTTAGCTACCGGATGCATGGGGGTTTAAAAATATTTATTCATTTTCTCACTGCATGATTAGCAGTGAATAAATACGGTCGGCTTAGTCTTGTGAGTGTATAATCACACTAGGAGCAGGAGAGAGCAGAGAAATTTGGCAGCAGCCTTGCCGTAGGAGGTTAGGTTCGAGAAATGGCTGGAGGTATATTGCTGCAAAAAAATTATATAACTTCTCTTCAACTTACACCATGCACTTTAGCTTTACATTGATTGCCCAGCTAAATAAACATTATTTTTTTTCGTGTATTAGGATCATTGTTCGGCTTATCACCATTCTTGAGTAAATGCAGTTCAGTTCAGCTGGCAGCTGATCAGTCTAGCATTCTTTCTGATAGATAATGGAACAGAACGTAGGAATCTAATCGTCTAAGATTGGCCTTAGGCCGTTTGTTGCTTCATGACGTCCACCTAAAACAAGCATGCAGTATTGAAAAGCTGCCCCAAAACAAGCAGTAAATCTTTGTTTTCCGTTGCAAAGGCAGTTTTTTTTTTTTTTTTTTTTTGCGAATGTGAACTAGTTTTAGTACTAAGAGCCTGCTCGATAATTTCAATACGTGTTAAAATTTAATATCTTCAGGAATTAATAAAATTTAGCACGTTTGATAACCATAAATAGTTTTTTGACTTAAAAGATGCAATTAAATTAGAAAACCACTTAATTCGCTAAGGAAGGAGGGGAGGGGTTACTTAATTCATTCAATAGAAAAGGCATCGGAATAGGAAATAAAATCTCGCCGATTACATTGCTAACAGTTTAATAGTGTTCACAATTCCATATTTATCTAGAAAATAATATCATTGAATACTCAATATTCTGCCATTATCAAACAAGATTTTCATTTCCAGCACTTGAAGTGGCCGCAAATTAAAATCCAACTCTTGGACATTCAACCCTTAATTTCCATTTTTACCAGGGGAGTGTCTCTATTTGCTAATTTACCCAAAATCGCTCTATTGCTGGCCCTTCAGCCTTGTCTTTTTTTCATTGTGAATGCAGGTATTGCATGCTTGCTATACAAAAGTATCTCCTTCGGCTGAAGTAGAAAATCCTCAACTCGTTGCATGGTCAGACTTAGTTGCTGAAGCACTTGATTTGGATCCTGAGGAGTGAGTTTTTGTTCCTCTGGCACTATTTTGTTGGTCACATCTGAACTTGTTTGATAGATAAAACAAGATCAAGAAATCTCTGTGTCTGTGAAGAAAATTTTCTCTAGAATTAAGAACAGTAGTTTTACAATTACGATAATGTCTCTGATTGGTGCTGTCCCTTCATCACCCAATGTATTTCAAGCAGCATACTTTTGTTTTTCAATAGAGTCAATTTGCTGTTACTCCGTTGAGGGCTAGATTTCAGCTTTGTCTTCATTTTTATTCCTTTTTTCATTCTTGGAAGTTGGAAGTGCTTCTTGCTTCAGATCGAGTCTCTCTTTTCATTGGGCTAATTGAGTTATTTGTGGTTTCAGATTTCAAAGACCAGACTTTCCACTTCTATTCTCTGGTGCAGCCCTTTTGGTGGGAGCGTAAGTGCTGTTGGGAATTATGAATCACTTATCCCGACTTCAGTTACGTCATTTGTTAGTGATATTCTGCTCATTCAGCTTATCTAATCTTTTCTTTGCTGCAGTTTACCTTATGCTCAGTGTTATGGAGGCCATCAATTTGGCATGTGGGCAGGTCAGTTGGGTGATGGTAGGGCAATAACTCTCGGGGAGATTGTTAATTCGAGATCACAAAGGTGGGAGCTGCAGCTGAAAGGTGCTGGCAAGACCCCTTACAGTCGCTTTGCTGATGGACTCGCAGTTTTGCGTAGCAGCATCAGAGAGTTCCTTTGCAGTGAAGCAATGCACAGTCTGGGAATTCCCACCACCCGTGCACTCTGTCTTGTGACAACTGGGAAATTAGTTACTCGAGACATGTTTTATGAGTACGTTCATCTTGAACTTCCATCATGTACATGTTTTTCCATATATGCCATTTGATAGTGAAAACAGGAAGCAGTGTTCATTGCTATGGCGATGCCTCAGTAAATCTGAATGAATTTGGATGCTGTGAACTGAGGGTGACAAATGACCTGACAGTTAAATCATTTGATCGAGTACCTCTGTGCACTTGTTCATGTTTGTCTTGGAATTGCACGTGTGGAATGTTTGAAGATTTTGTTCATTGTCTATTCTGCTAATGTAATCATCCAATCTAATGCCTGATCTTATTCCCTCCGAGATAGAGTTGGAGTGTAAAATGGGTAAAGTGTTTTATATAGAATTGTGTATGCATATGGAGTAATGCAGTTTAGATGAATTTGTTGGTTTTTCTGGAATTCAGTGAGACAGGATTTTAACTTTCTCTATTCTCACACCAGTGGAAATCCCAAGGACGAACCCGGTGCAATTGTTTGCAGAGTCGCTCAATCCTTTTTGCGCTTTGGTTCTTATCAAATACATGCTTTTAGAGGAAAAGAGGACCTTGGCATCATTCGTGCTTTGGCTGACTATGCTATAAGACATCACTTCCCACATATAGAAAACATGAGTAGAAGTGAAAGCTTGTCTTTCAGCACAGGCAATGATGATCAGACAGTTGTGGATCTGACCTCAAACAAATATGCAGGTAGTTTATTTTGGAGAACTCATTTCACTTGCTATGTCATAACCGTTGTTCATATTGTGCTATGCATGATGAGTAACTTATGTTTCTTTTCTTTCTTTAATTGATGAAGGTCTCCTGAGTATGTAACTGATTATGGAGTGCAAATGATGTACTTGCTGTATAAGTTAGCAAGTCCTTTGTTTTATTTATTTATTTATTTATATTATAGTTTTTCCTATCTATCTTCTGCAATTCCCAATCAATATGGATCAATTTAAAAAAAAATGGATTTAAGAGCTTACTCGAGGGGATCAATCTTGTTAATATCGCATCTTTCTCAACATAGAAGATGGGCATTAGTTATATAGTTTCTGAATTTCTATTTACTGGCTTGATCCTTGATCATCTCATTATGTGAAGCAAAATGCGTCTCTTGCTACTGATGCAATTAGGGTGTTGGTTTGCTAAATATGATAAGTGGTTGGCCCTTGAACAGCAGCTTTCAATTTGCATGGGACTCTGACTCTTCTTAAAAACTTAGTTGATGTCAGAGGAAATACAACGAATTTTTTGTCTCAAAGGATTCATGAGATTGGTTTTCCATTTTATTTTAGAGTTGTAGAGCCTTAACGCTTCTTTACACGCCTTACTGATTTCTAGACAAAAGGTTAGCATAATTTCTGGCTAATATCTCTTTTGATCTGAATTGCTGATGGTGCCAGCTTGGGCAGTGGACATCGCTGAACGTACTGCTTCCTTGATCGCGAGATGGCAGGGTGTTGGTTTCACTCATGGTGTGCTAAACACAGACAACATGAGCATTTTGGGGCTCACCATTGATTATGGTCCCTTTGGATTTCTGGATGCATTTGATCCAAGTTTCACACCCAATACCACAGATCTTCCAGGGCGAAGATACTGTTTTGCAAATCAGCCTGATATTGGTTTATGGAATGTCGCACAGTTTGTCTCAACTCTTTCATCTGCTGAGCTGATTAATGATAAGGAGGCAAACTATGCCATGGAAAGGTGTTACCTCATCTTCACTTTTGTTTCTCTGAAGGATATAATACTATCAACTTGCTGTTCATTCTAGACTATTATTGTACTGCAGATATGGGACCAAATTTATGGATGAATATCAAGGCATAATGACCAGAAAACTTGGCCTCCCCAAGTACAATAAACAGTTAATTAGCAAACTTCTTAATAATATGGCCGTTGATAAAGTTGATTACACAAATTTCTTTCGGGCACTTGCAAATATCAAAGCCGATCTTAGCATTCCAGAGGATGAGTTGCTGGTTCCACTGAAGGCTGTTCTACTTGATATTGGGAAGGAGCGGAAGGAGGCATGGATCAGCTGGGTGAAAATCTACATACAGGAGGTAGAATGATATAATGACTTTTCCCTCACAGTTCCCACCTAGTGAAGACTTGTCCAGGGTGCTGTCATCTGCTCATGTTGGATGTTGCATAAATGTGCAATTTCATCTGAACTAGTGTTGATCTTGCTTTTGACTGAAGTATATTGGCAGACTCATCATGTGCAATTAGTGGATGTCCAGTAGAATGAATTGCTACCTGACGAGGAAGCATAGCTTTCTAAACTACTTAGAATAGGCATAAGTGAACTTCAAGAATCAAGACCTATACATGCTATGTAGGCATCTGCATCTCTCTTGATCTGTTATTGAACTGCAAGTTCTGCCTGTGTACTTACGGCATTGGTCCTTCCAAGTTAGATGGATGTAGAAAATCTCTTATTTAACATTGTCGTCATTGATAAAGCATATCATTGACAGGGGACTACTGGATACTATATTCTGAGAAATAGCCATTCCAGCATCATAATTTTGTTCCATAGGCGCCTCGTTTTTTCCTCCTTGATATCTGCATTTCATATAGCTATTCTTTTCTTGTTACACTAATATATGTACCAAACTCTTTGTTTTGGTAAATTAACATTCATGTGTCCACTACCAGCTGGTCAATAGTGAGGCGTCCAATGAAGAGAGAAAGACTGCTATGAATTCAGTGAACCCCAAGTATGTCCTCCGGAACTATCTTTGCCAGAGTGCAATCGACGCAGCTGAACTGGGTGATTTCGGAGAGGTCCGGAGGCTGCTCAAGCTTATGCAGAGACCCTATGACGAGCAGCCAGGCATGGAGAAATATGCTCGCCTTCCCCCAGCTTGGGCATATAGGCCTGGCGTTTGCATGCTCTCTTGTTCTTCATGAGTCCGTGCTGACTTGTCACGAGATATTCAAGTACCAGATGCGGAGTATTTCCTGTTCCTGTTGTATATAAGTACAGTCGAGTCAGATTTGCTTTTGCAGCTGGAGAAAAGTATGTGCCATAGCCATTCCCTGGTTTTTCGTTTGTTGACGATGGGGGATTGGTTTATATACTTGGAGATATCTCCTTGTTATTCATTTCTTTACTGTTGTATCAGTCTTCGGGGCAACTAGTAACAGTCTGTCTACGAAATTGCTGGAAGAAAAAGCAAATGTACCCAACTTTGGGCTCTCAGATTTTTTTCGCGGCCTGAAATTGAAAAAGAGCTGTTGTGGAAAATTTACCGTGTGGTACTTTGCATAATGACTCATCTCTACTCTATTTAAATGATAAATTTTACGTTTCTCATTTTTTGATTGTGAAATTTTACGTGTCCCTCGGCTAGAGATGGATTGAAGCAAAATGCCGCGGCACTACGGCTCGACAAACATATGCTTGGAGAGTAGCAAAGAGGTTCTAGCAATTTGTTGAAAAAATTCTTGTGAAAATGCTTTCTAAAATTTCCAATGTTGGAATTGAAAAGTTGAAAATGGTATTAAGCTGAGGACGTTGTCTGCAAAATTATCCAAAAGCCAGAAGGGTCCAGTCCATGTTAATAATTTCTCTCTGTTACTTTCGAATTCGAAAGAATTGTTACTGTTGGGTCCAAGATAAAAAATTTCACGTCTTTCACGCCGGTTTCAACCCCCTCCAGGCCTGGTTACTGTCGGATTAGATTTGCTTGGGGGCCAATCTGTGTTCATACTTGTTAAGTGATCGACCAATGAGGTGTGTTCATTTGCGCTTACATTTGCCTAACGAGGAGATCAGTAAGTTTTTGGAGATGATCCTTGTCGTGTTGGGTCTCATTTCGCTTCGCCGTTCGGCTCTCTCACTCTGTGGGAAACTTGCGCTGCTGGGTGATGTGATACCCAACAAGTAAATCTCTCTTTCCCTCCCTCCCTCCCTCCCTCCCTCTCTGTCTCTCTCTCAGTCGAACGCTCTTTCTTGGGGAACTGCTGATTCGCAAGTTAAAGTTTCTTACTTACAGCAGTCTTATGTGATTACCCAATTTCACTGAGCACAAGTCTGCGTATGTGATTGCGAAAAATTAGTATCTGCCTCGTTAGGGGGTTACACAAAAATGTGTGGATTTGAGAGCAAAGGCTATATGTTGATGGGCTACAAAACGTGTTCGATGAAATGCCTCAGTGAGCCTATTTATCTTGTCATTCCCTGTTCAAGCGAGCAAATGAGATTCTTAGCCAAAAGAGAAAACATGGAAAACAGAGATAAAAGGATTGAGATTGTACCATGCGCGCTGAAGTGACATGTCAAAATGACCAATGAGTTTGACTTGTGAATAATGATGGGTAGAGTTAGGATGTTTAGGACAGTGGGCACAGTTTAGAGGGCGGTGGAATTAACTCAAAGTATGCTCTTTTACTGCAGTTTGACTTGAGAGCTCCATGCTCATCTCAGACATCAAGCTGGATCTTTCTAAGTTGATTTACTCTGGCTAAATGCTTGACGAAAACCTCAAAATACTTGTAGCTCAACAGGATCCAAGCTGACAGTTGCGTGTGAAAGATTAACGCTGTGCCTTGAGTAGGGTGAATTTCGAAATTCCAAATACAATGATAGTGACATTTGGGAATATGATGAGCTATAATCCCCTTATGACGACAAATAATTATATTTTGAATTCAATTCAAATTTACGCCATGGTTGGTGTTATTTGTTTATTTTGCCCCTCATCGAGTAAAAATTAGCAAATTCTTGTAGGTAGTTTAACTCTCCTTTTTGTCACATTTTCAGCTTAGAAATGAAAGAGGATGTAGTCAATATTTATATGCTTAGCGGGTTTTGAGGGCTTAATATACTGGTGTCATAAAACTTTATATAATAAAAAGCGTGACATATGCATGACAACTGCAATTTTGCAAATATTCCGTCGAGGCAATTGACATACTTGTTGGACCTTTCCTGCAATTGTTAGACAAAGAGAGGTGAGGTTCCATTGTGCATTCGTTTTGGTTTTGGAATGAGTGCGCTTCCATTCTTTGTTCTAGTTTGTGGACATTTGACAGTTCAGACTATTTGGTTCGGCATGGTAATTAAACTGATGCCATTTGTTGATTGCACGCACGGATCTAAGTTCTCGTATTTCATTTTTTCTTTCTAGGGATGAAATCAGCAAGAATCATTGATGTCTGTAGAATGGGCATTGTCAACTACTTGGATGCACTCAAGCTCCAAGAAAGACTAATTGCTGCTAGAAAGAGTCATAAAATTCCGGACACATTATTATCTTTGCAACATCCTCCCACTTATACCCTTGGAAAAAGAAGGACAGATCATAATTTGCTAGTCCCCGAGTCAGACCTTGGAAAGATGGGAGCTGAACTTTACTACACTCAAAGAGGCGGAGACATTACATTTCATGGGCCGCATCAAGCCATCTTGTACCCATCATTCTCTTCGTGATATTGGTCTGGTGCTCGAAAGTATGTGGAAAAACTTGAGCTGACTATGATTGAATAGCATCTGTGTATGGTGTGAGGGCTTCCCCCGAAAATCAGGTGAGACTGGGTTTGGGTTGGTGATAGAAAGATTGTGCCATTGGGGTTCGTATATCAAATGGAAGCGCCTCTCATGGGCTGGCATTCAACATTACCCTGATTTGAACTACTTTAAGCATATCGTCCCTTGTGGAATTGAGGATAAAGAGTCACATCGTTTGAAGAGGAGACTGACATGGTGCTTCCCACGGAAGAAGTGATTGAAGATCAGTAATTTCTTGTTTTGTGACACAATTGGCTATCACGGCATTAAGGACAAGAGTCTTTATTATGTGGTGATGAAGGGATACTAGATGAAGGTTCATAAAGCACTATCAAAAGCTTTAAGGCCTTTTATTCATGTAAACTAACAACCGTATACCGACAAGACAAAATGTGCATTGATTATTTCCAAGAAAAACGAGCCTATGAATTCTTTTGATTCGTCACAAAATAGGTGCTGTTGTCCTGGTGGATATATTTATATGCAGGTACCTTTGTTGTACTGATTTGTTGTGCCTGAGGTTTTGGGTTTGTCTAATTAGAATGGAACTGATTAGCTCTCTAACAAGGAATTTCAGCAGCAATTTTCTGTATCGAGGCTGCATTCTCTCCATCATTGTTCTTATGAGAATAATTCAGCTATTAGCAAATTGCGTTTTCTATTGAAGTGGCTAGCATATGACCCTGGACAAAGGCTGACAAACCTTGGCATTTCATCCTTACACAGCTATGTGATCAGAGTAGAAAGATGCTTGCAGTTACAATTTTTTCTTACATCATGGGTTAGCTGAAATACGTATAGAGTCTTAATTTATGCCAATATCTCGCAAAAGTTTCCACCGTAAGAAGCTTTTATCTGTTCCTTTCATGTAGATCGAATATTCCCAGCAGCACGGAATAAATCACAGGGCCTGTTAAGTCCTGCTCCAGGAGGTTCACTGGTTAATAGAGTCATTCTTTACATCCTTTTTTAAAAATAAACACGAGAGCTTCTGAATGCTATCATACTTAAGTGAGCACATTAGGGACGTGAATAGTTCGGAACATCAGTACAAATGTGGTGATTGTAATTCGCGCCTCAAATCCGCACTGTAGTCGGGCTGGCTCCTGCGTATCTGGCTTGTGTACACACTGTTCGGCTGGAATCTCTTCTGTTTCCGGCGATCCACCCGTTCGATCTCAGTGATTCTTGGTACCTGGGGTCGCCCCTCGTTCCTCTGTAGTCTCTCAGGGGATTCCATTTCGTCCCCTCCCATGCCTGCATTGCAGATCTGAGTTTTGGCTCGCGGTACTATAGCTCCATCGTTATTTCTGCATTTCCAGGTAATCCAGGTGCTTGCTCTTGCTGATTCTTGAATATAGGGGTCGCCTCACCCCCATCATCGTTCCTATTGGTTGGTTTTGGCTGTGATATTGCCCTGTGACTCGCGTTCTCTTCGTGAGCTCCTGTTCTATGTCTGCTCGATGGTGAAGGTGTGAGTTGTCATGGCGCCAAAATCGGCCATTCGGCCTGTCCCGAGCAAGCCCTCTGCTGAGTTGAGGAAGGCTTTGGCTGGCAAAGGTGTTGAGCATGGCCCGTGTGTGTGCTTCGGTGCTCAAGGAAAGATGGCTTCTAGTGAGACCCGTGTTGCTATGGTATCCTTTGTACTGCGGAAAGCCTTCCACTGGTGCTGATCCCCCTAATTCATCCTCTGGGGGACAACCTACTGATATTGATACCACTTTAGCTGCGAATGAGGGACAGGAACGGCGCCAGAATAGGCGCTCAAGGAGTCGGGGAAGATCCACCTCGAGGCCTCCCGAAAGGAGGCAAATCAAGCCCACCCCGGCGGTCTTGGGTGGCGGTTGCTAAGTCGGCTGAAAAGGGGTACTCGCTTTCCTATATACCCCCTGAAATTGTGAATGGTAGACCGCGTATACGTATCTCTGATGAAGTGCTGGAGAAAGCACACCCCAAATGGAAATCATGTCAGGTGGGTATTTTGTCGGTAGACAACTTTCTTTTAAGGCGACGGAAATGGCTATTAAGCACATTTGGGGTCCCCATATCACCGAAGTTATGGCTAATGATGATGGTTTCTTCTTCTTCCATATTCCCGATGCGGAATTCAGAAGAAAAGTCCTGGATAGTGGACATATCACAATCTCCAGAGTCCCTTTAATTCTTCAACAATGGCATCCGCATTTGATCCTTAAGAAGACAGATATGTTGCACTGCCGGTGTGGATTCGGTTGAAATCTATTCCCTTCTCTATGTGGTCTGATGAGGCCATTAGCCTGATTGCAAGTGCGATAGGCAAACCACTTCATGTGGATCTTCATACGGCTAATCTAAAATTGCTATCCTTTGTGCGCGTCTGTGTGGAAATTACAGTGAATTCTCCCTTGCTGAAATCTGTTGAAGTGGAATTAGATAATGGGATGGTGCATCCTATTATGGTGGAGTATGAATGGCGACCGCTGTCTTGTAGTAAATGTGGTATCTTTGGCCATCAATGTACGGAGAATGGCCCGGCTAATGTGGAGGCACCAACTCTAGGGCCGTCAACAATACAGCCCGTGTCTTCTCCTCAAGCCTCGAATGCTCAGGTGGATGCTGAAATTGAAGTGGTTCCAAAAACTGCTCAACTTCCTACCCAACCTCAAGAAGGGTGGAAGACGGTCGAAAGGAGAAAATCGCGTCCTAAAAACCAAGAATCTAAGGCTGCACCAGTACAGGGGAAGCAGCAGGTTGTTTCAGGGCTATGTGAAGTAGCGCGCAACCCCTTATTTGTCCCGACTGGTGGGGAGAGTCGGGATCCCCATCCACGCTCGGATGACTCTAGTGAAGCTGTGGCCTCTTCATCTAGCTTAGATGAGGATATTGAGGAAGCTAGTAATGTCGGTAGTGAAGAAGATAATGACTTTCTGCTGCCTATTGCTCAACTCAGTAACCGGAACAGAACCGGCCTGGCTCCTGGGAGGAAAACTGATCTAAAGAAGCTGGTGCTGACATCATCACTGCCGGGGTATCCATCCCAGCAATCTTGAGGAAGGCACAACTAGCCCCACGAAGGCCAAGGCATCCTTCAGGAAGAAGAAGGGAGGCCAGCGATGGTAACTTCCTCTCTCTCTTGTACATATGTTAATCGGTGTCTGGAATATTAGAGGTCTCATGGGCTCCCTCAAGCAGGCTGAAATTTGCAATTTTGTTAAGGTTAATAACCTTTGCTGTGTTGGTATTTTGGAAACTAAAGTGCCTATGTCTATGTTCAATACGTTATCTTTGTCTATGCTCCCGGACTGGAAGTGGGTAGCTAACTATTTTGACTCTCCTCGGGGCAGAATGGGTTGGCTGGGACCCCAAGGTTGTTGAAATGTCGGTTATATCAGTTTCTGATCAGTTCATTCATGGTAGCTTATGTTTCTTGTCTCTCAACATCAGTTGCTATGTCTCGGTGATCTATGCTGGTCATACTTTTATTGCCAGAAGAATGTTATGGTCTGACCTTGAAATGCTCAGCTCTGGACTTTGAGACTTGCCGTGGGTGGTTCCGGGATTTAATGCTAAAAGGAAGCCTCGGAAGGATGGGAGTTCTAACTCTTGGATCCGGCGTTATGAATTTGGTCAATTCCTAAATCGTGCTGGCTTGGAGGATTTGCGGTATACGGGATTCAGGTTTATGATGGTCGACTTCATCGGGTGCCTCGCGCAAACTTAGGAAGATCGACCGAGTCCTTAGAAATGCTCGTGGATGCACGACTTCTCCTTCTCCGAGGCAGCCTCCTTGCTCCCAATTCTCTGATCACTGCCCCATACTAACCAAGAAGCTATCCGCGTTCATTGTCGAAGAAGCTTTTAAGATAAGAAATATGTGGTTTTCAATTCGGCATTCTCGATGCACTCTTCGACAATACTTGGCTCAAGAACGACTTTCAACCAATCTTGAGTGCAAATTAAAGCTTCCACGACTCTAGGAGTCAAAGAACTTCGAAAGCTATCAAGCACACGACCGGATGTACTAAAGTTGACTCCGAAGCAACGGTAGTTACGGGAATAGACAAAATATCCCGAGCCATCAAAGATAGGATTTTGAACTTTGGCCAGCGGTGTTCCACCACATCAAAATGTCAAGATCACGAGCCTCTTCACGTTCAGCTTTTAAAATACCGATCGAGCTCAGTTAAGTCACCCTCGGACTCTTTTTTCTCCTTATCAATAAAGATATCATATGCCCTTTTCACACGGAAATTGAAATCTTTCTCTCGGTCTTGGTTACCCATATTGCAATTAGGATCGCGACTACTACCAATCACAGGTTCACCACCCAAATTTTTGTCACAATAACCAAGAGAAGATTTCTCATAGAAGTTAAACAAACGCTCTAGGGTCAACTTCGTCTCATTAAACATCTCATCGACTTTCGCACTATCTTCATAAATGAGTTCATAACAATGCCTCACATACTTCAACTTTTTTCTAGGATCCAACACTACCGCAATCAACACCATTTTATTCATTTTTTCAAAACCCCCATAATATTTGTCAAACTTATCTTTCATTTTTGCACCCATAGCTCTCACGTAGGATCCATAGCCTTCGACGCTGCTTTCAAATAATTATACAAAGAAGCTATCTCATCAAAATACTCAATAGATGTGATATACAAACTCCCACATATCCTCTTGGTGGCATCATAAAACGTTTCCAAGAAATTGGAAAGAATAATAGCATTTCCCAATCAACACAAGTCGGAGTGTCAGAATTAAGCTCAGCAGAGAAATAAATATCATCTTCATCCATCCTTTCAAAAGCTTTTCTTAGCTTTAATGCCGTGTCTAACATTAGATAAGTGGAGTTCCATCTAGTACTGACATCAAGACAAACTGAACCCTTGTAAGTGGTCCTTGTACTCTCAATGTAACCTTGAAATGTTTTAGCTCTCATAGGAGAACTCCTCACATACCTAACCACGTTTCGAATACGTGCAACAGAATCACGTACCTCAGCCAAGCCATCATTCACAGCCAAGTTCAATATATGAGCTGTACACCTCACGTGTAAAACTTCACCATCTAAAATCAATAGACCCTCTTTAGAAAATTGTCTTTTCAGATAACCAAGGGCAGTATCATTCGCACTAGCATTATCCACAGTAATTGTGGACACTTTTCTCTCAATACCCCACTCGTAGATGCATTTCTCAATCGCTTTCCCAATATCCTTGCCCTTGTGACTAGAAATCACTACGAAATTTATGATTTTTTTGTGCAATTTCCAATCTTCATCAATATAATGTGCAGTCAGACACATATAGCTCATATTCTGAATGGAACTCCATGTATCGGTCGTGAGTGCGATCCTAGACTTGAGCTTACGAAAGGAAGACTTCAACACTTTTTTTTCACAAAAATACAACTTCATGCAATCTCTAGCCACAGTAAATCTCGACAAATGTGTGAAGAGAGGTTGTAACTTACTGATGAAATTTCGAAATCCCACACGTTCAACCAGCGAAAAAGGTTGTTCATCAGTTATAATCATCTGAACAAGCATTTTCCTACAACTCTCTTGATCAAACTTCCATGTAGATAAGACACCAGAAGTACAGGTATTTCCCCTTGTCGCTTGAGTCCCACCTACTCTATGTGATGCAAACAATTTTTGCTTCTTGTCTACATTGGCGGGATTCTTTCTGCACTTTTTCACATGCTTCAACATATTTGAAGTACCATGATCAACATGGTACGAATACCGGATCCCACAATAATTGCATATCATCATAACTTTTCCATTTGCACTTTTTTCGCCTTCATGAAAATGAAGCCAAGCTAACGATTTTCGCTTACTAGGGCAAGATTCAGATTTAGTTACCTTGTTCATGTCAGATGACTCAGCAAATCCTTCTCCATCTCCTGATTCCATTATTGGAGTCATCACACTATTGCTATTCTCCATTTCCATTGACATGTTAATAGATCCTGAATGAAAAAACAAGAGCTTATTGAAATAGAACTCGAAAAGGATATTGAGAGCTTACAGATACAAAAAGAAAACATGATTATCCACCTCTAACTCACCTCTGTTTCAAACACACAACAAGGGAGAGAGCCGAGTAGATATTGAGAGGCTCTCAAAACTTCAAGGGGTGAAGTGGCAATTTCACGGCTTATTTTTAGTTCTACAGTCAAGACGTTGGAGAGTATCAGCTGCTTAATTCATGATTGTTACTAAGATGGTCCTTGCCATTTCACGGCTCAAGCTGTCCACTGACTTCACCAGTCCCATAAAAACTGGTCCCAGCAGGTAGCTAAATCACATGTAACATAATGTTATTAAGGACTCGACATATACATACTTGGAAAACATAACTCAAGCAAACAAAGTTTCCAAAAGTAGTGGAAAGGTCACAGTCCAGAAAGTGCAACTTACCAACCAACAAGTGATTCAACTAATTCATGAGGAAGAAATAAGAGCATGCGGTGACTGACCTCAAGTTTGACAGTCTGCTGCCCGAAGAGACATTGGTAAGTAGGGATATAAGAACTCAAGACGTTGGAGAGTATCAGCTGCTTAATTCATGATTGTTACTAAGATGGTCCTTGCCATTTGATGTGTACTTCTCTGCATGAGTAGGTCGCGGAGAGACAAGGGAAGTATTTAGCAGAGTTACTAAACGGTGCAGCTAAAGCTAGGGCGACGAGCGTACCTAATTAGAGGTGGAGGCAGTTGGCTCGGTTGTTGTCACTCCCTTGACGGTGATCGTCGGCTGGTCAGTCAAAGCGAACTCTCCTAACTCTCTCCTCTGCGGCTCCGCCTGCTCTGTTTCAATCTCGAGCACTCGAGCTTGTAATTCGCGGCCCTTTCTGACTCCCGAGTTCTTGTCTCCGATCGTCAATTGGTTCTACGAAGGATCTCGGCAGTGGCTGGCCGCGAGCACTAGCGTGGCGAGAGTGACATTGACGGCGAGGTGTGGCAAGAATTGCCGGCATGCTGGGGTGCGAACGGCAGCTGCGCGAGCGCTTGCTCCTTACGGAGGTGAAGCTGACGAAGGCGAGGTTGACGATTGAGATTGAGACCAGAGGAGCGTCGAGGAGAGATCAGACGCCGAGGAGAGACCGAGATCGAGACCGTGCGTCGAGAGTTGGGAGGACTGAGAGCAAGAGCTAAGGCTGCAGAGAGCTGAGATTGAGGATTAGGTTTTCTTCATTTTGGTCTGGGCTCCTTTTTTGGGCTGAAGAGTTGGGCTTGCGGTTTTAAAAAAATAATGTTCATGTTGTATAAAAAGGCTGGTTCGGTTGGACCGGTTGGGTGGTTTCCATCCTAAACCGGGAACCGAACCGGAACCCGCCGGTTTTGGAAAATTGAAATCCGAAAACCGAACCGTACCCGCCGGTTACGATCCAAAATCAGCCGGTTGGGTACGGTCCGGTCCGGTTTGGTTGGTTCATGGTTTTTTTGCTCACCCCTAGTATTAACTTTAAAATTTCATAGCATGATTATGTTTTTCTATTACTATAATGATATCCGAATCACTTTTTAGGGAAAAATTACCAAAATTCTAAACCTGTCGTACTGTACTAATTTAGTCATAAATCTTTTAGTTATGTCAATTTAGTCCTAAAATTTTATTGGGCCCCACAATCTGGAATATTTTAATGAAGTATTTCCTTTTTTGACAAAAAAGAGAGAGAATATAATTGATATACGGATCACTTTTTTGGGAAATGAAGTCTCGAACCATGTTATGCATTGTTACTCACCATCGGTGGCCCAGTGGTTTGCGCTCTGGTCCTTTCACGAGAGGTCTTGGTTCGAACCTCGCTGGGTACCGGTGATTTAAGCGGAGGGTCGTGGCGGTGGATGCTGCGTTAGCCCTCCCGGAGGATTAGTCGAGGTGCCGCGATCCGTACGGACGCTGGCCCAGACACATTCGATACAAAAAAAAAAACATCTTATGCATTGTTAAGACATGGTGTTGAGACGTGTTAAAAAACTTTTGGACTTACGATTCGATGCGTTGTAATTCCTTTTCAGATCATACAAACGAAAATAGTTGTGGTAACAAATTAAAAAAAAAAAGGAAAAGACACAGAGAGCAGGTTAACGTTAACATCATATAAGATAACACCAAAAAATAATTGAGCTTCTGTCAATCCAACATAGACAATGTATGTCTTAATCTGTTTCCTGTGGTTCTTATTTCAACCCGTAGAAAGAAAGTGTGATGAAAGAAAAAAATAAGAAAGGGATTAGTTATTTACCATCGATAAAAGTAATTATGGCATGAGAAACGAATACTCGAAGAAATTCTTTATCGTTGAAATAGCTTATGTTGCCTTTTCATCGCACAATACTGTATTTCTCTGCAAGAAAAAATAAAAATAAGCTTTCTTTCGAAAAAGAAGGAAAATAATTATAGCTCGATTTTTAAATTTCAGCCGAAGACCCAAAAAAAGAGAGGAAATATTATCATTTTCCTTGAAAATGAATTGTTGAGAAATATTTTTTTAAGGGATTAAATTTTCGCGAAATAAAGAGAGCCGTCTCATTCAATAGTAGTCGGACATGTGTCCATGGAATCAAGATTTAGCGGAGGCGGCTTCTGACATTTTTCATCAAATTCTTGTGGTTAATGATTTTTCATTTCCTTCCTGTGCACAGCAAAACATTCAATCTATCATTACTTACAATTTTTTTTTTAAAATTAGCTTTAAGTAACTAGAACATCTGTCAATGAGGTTTCCCATTATTCAGTTGGCAATTGCGCGATGATGACGTAGAATCAACAAATGCTGGAAAGAATCATCGTCGAATATCTAAGAGGATGAGATATCTCTTAGCATCTGGGAACTATTTCCAAAGAATCATTGCGTACATTTAAGCATGAAATCTGGGAACTATTTCCAAAGTTAAACTTTTTTAGACGAAAACTAGCGTGTTTATATTTTTCAAGGGTCGTGCGGAACCCCTATACTGTTCTTATATTATGTGAGGAAATCCATACCGTTTTATATGTATTGATTGCGGCAGGTTAACCTTTTTGCGGGATCGAGAGACCCTTTTCAGGAATCGGGTGAGATTGTGTTTATTTTTCCCTTTCAATCGGATTGATATGAGAATGATGCATAATTATTTTTGTATCGGAGGAAGAGCGATCGATTAATTTATTTCTACCATCCGTGAGGGTTCAAGTCCCTCTATCCCCAAAAAAGGACCATTTGGGAGGTTCTCTATGGAAAAGAAGAAGAGGAGGAGGAGGTTCTCTATGAAATGAGGCATGTAACAAAGCCACTACTGTGACGGCTTGTTTTTTTACAAATGGATTTTCACGACGGGCTTAGCTTATTAGAAATTATGAATTTAGGGGATTGAATCATAATGCGGTGGATTATGTGAGCGTGACGTTGGAATATTAGGTGTGGCAATTTTAAGGATCCATTAGTGTTCATTTAAGTGAATAGATTTGAAGTCGGTCTAACACGGAATCGTTCGCGGTTGAACACGAACTCCCTTGCTGAGCCCTAGTTGCCATCGCCTTTGACCTCCTGTGTAAACCCCTCATCACTCTCTCTCTCTCTTCTCATTTGAAGCCCTCAAAATCTCACGTTCTCTCTTTCTTCCTCTTCTTCTTCTTTTCTTCTTCGTTCTTTTAGCCCGGCTCCTCTTGCCCAAGGGGATGACCAGTGGTTGTCTAAGAGGATGATAAGCTATACTGAGATTGGGGCACGGCCTGGACTCTTTAAGACACACATATACATACATACATACATACATATGTAGGGTCAAATGGACTCAAATTGGGTGAGCTTTTTGTTGCTGTTAGCCCAGAGTCCATGATGATTTGGCCCAGATCTGACACTTGGGCCCGGGCCCAAAAAAAGAAAATTTCAACAATAAATACAGAAGAAAATCAAAAAGAAAGAAAAACACGAACTGCTCCGTTCTTCCAATTTCACCGGTCTTCATTTCCCCTCTCTCTCTCTCTCTCTGGGATCTCTCTGTTTCTTCAGCATTCCTTTGACTGTTCTTCAGATGCACTTCCAAATCTGACAAGTGATCTTCCAGGTAATCCCACAACTTCTCTTCAATCGAACTCCATTGCTGCTAGATCTCTCTCTCTCTCTCTGTGCGCAAACGCCTGCTCATGGATCGGAGTTACGCTAGTCGAAGTTCGTATACTACTTACGGTATAGCTATCTCTGAGCTGCAGCGTCGAATGATTCGGCTGTGAAATTGAGGCTAATGTGGACGATCATGTCAGGGATGTGTCTGTGTGCTCGGTCATAGGGAGAAGCGCGCTGATGTTCGTAATTGCTGTCTCTGTGCGTTCACGTCCGTTTTCCTTTTTCTTTTGCGATCGACACTGAGAATGGCGAATCGGAGTTTCAGGTGAATAGGAATGGAGTGGTCGACGGTGCAGCATCTGGATCTGAGGCACATAGGAAGAGGCCTCAAACCCTTGCAACCTCATGCCGCGGCGTTCCATCCGCATCAGGCGATTGTGGCTGCGGCTATTGGAACCCATGTAGTCGGTAAATGTCAATTTCATTATTTTCTTATTTCTATTTTGACGACTTGTTTTGCGTTATGTTGTTGGAAGTGCTGAACAGACGCTTTGTGAGTTTTTACGAGTTCTAATACTTGTTTGGAAGTAGTTTGGGAGTCATTTAATCACAGTATTAGTCAGCTTTATTGCGATTGGTTGTGATCAAACTACTCATCGTGATTAGTTTTGTGAGTTTTTTGTTTGGTTTTCTGACTTAAAATGGCCGAGTCCTACTTCGCACGTGTGTGCAGAGTGATTTAGTTGAGTTTTGGTTTTTGTATATGCCTTTTTTCCTTTTCCCTTCCCCTTTCATCTCTTTATTCAATTCTTCTTACTGCCATCGTCTAAGAGGGGCACGTCCACCTTCTCTAGTGTAATTTTAACTTTTGTACACCTAAGAACATGGCTACAGATGTCAAGTTAATACCGTTTTGCAAGTGTGGTGTACCTGAAAAATGATGGTATATTTGAATGATGACCTTTATCGAAAATTGTTAGATTGACTAGGCATATCTATCAATCAATAAAGTAAAGGTTAAAGTTGGAGTTTGACTGGGGTCTGAAGCAGAGGAAATGCAATGATAATTTCCTTACCTTTCCACTACCCTCTAGAATTCGCTTAATGAGAGAGGTAAGTAGTCATGTTATCTTGCTAAATAGACTAGGCTGGAGTTACCAATGAGTTTTTCAAGTACCTCACTATCTCAACCAGATTGAGGAAGATGAAATTTCTCAATTTGTCTCTTAAGAGTTTCCTGGGTAGTTTCTATCTAGTGAAATACAATGACCTACTTGTCATAGAATTTTTTTTTTATATAAATATTCTAAGATTGGAGGCATGTAGATGACTTGAAAGACACCCAATGAACATAAGACTAGCATAGACGATTTTCATACGCATGCAATAATTGTGGAACACAGTTTGTTTGTTACATGTCAAGAAATTGACAACACATTAAGTGAGAAATATATACACCAACTCTATTAATGTGAATTCAAATTTGTTACTTTGTGTTGAATTGAGTTGTAATATCATATATCTTGAATTACAGCATACGGTGGTTCTACTGTATGCCAATTATTGCCAGGTACATAGTGAATTAGTTTTTCAGACAATTGCATTGAAATCAGGGAAAAGTACATAAAAGAGGCTTCTTTTTCCTAAAAAGGCTTGAAAGTGGGAGTGTATCGAGGTGAGAGTAGCATTCTCCCTCGTGTGGTCAAGAAAAGTCAACTTGCCAACTTTAATGTATTAAGATAGGCCACAATCTACATTAATCCTATTGCTTCCCATTAACTTATAGACTGCTGATAGTTTGTATTTTTCAGATTGGTTGAAAGCATAGCTTTACGACTTTGGTAGTTTGTTTTGTACTCTAAAAATGCAAGCTTGGCCATATGCATTCTAACCACTAAACTGAGTTTTTGCCACCAAGTTTGTTTTGATTGTGGTGCTGGCTGAGCATGATTCCAACTTTACCTTCTCCTTTTATTGGTTTGGTTGACTAGAATTGCTGCCTTCTTTTGAAGTTTGAATTTGATTGAACTATTCTTTGTTCCCTCGGGGCTTAAATGAGAAGATCCGTTTCCCTTGGATCTTTATACCTTCTTGTGAATTGTGGTCCTAGTACTTTTCACAGTTTTTGGGTATCATTTTGTACTGGATACCCAATTTGGGAATCCTATTGACCCACCTCCTATTCTCGTGATTAAAAGACGTAAGTATAAGGGTGCTAACTTATTGTGGAACAAATTATTGCGCAATGCTTAGTTTAATTCGGCTTCAAGTGGTAGACATTACATCGGACAAGTAATGTTATTACATTTTGTTAGAAAGCCAAATCCAAAGCTTAAGCAGATAGGTGAGGGATACTACATGAATTTAAGCCCTTTGAAAACCTATAAACAAGCGATGTGTGATCCTTTAACACTTTATGTCTAATGTTGGTCTTAACCTTGAAAAAAAGCTACTGAATGATTCCTAGATTACTTTGTGGATGCCCTGAATGATTTATTAAAACCATCCTGTAATTCGTAGCAAATAATATCACATTCTTGACTAGTTTTGCGCATTAGGCTCATTTAAGAAATTAGTTTTTACAAGTTACAATGTTACAAAACTCTCTTGATGCTGGAAGAAGTGGCAAAACTTCCATTGACCAGACACAAACATTATTTAACTTCATGAGGCCTGTTTGTCAATAATCTTCTACAAGTATTTTCCTTTTTTTTGTCAGGGAAGTTTTACACGTCATAATACTTCCCTTTTGCGCAGTTCAGGAAAATGTCTGTATTTCCTAAAATTGTTTCTCTGCATGCTGTTTCCCGGTGGTGAATATGATATCTTTGAAATTTTTTGTGTCGACCAGAATTTGATGCAATTACTGGAAGCAAGATCTCTTCAATTGATATTGGTTCTCCTGTTGTTCGGATGCAGTATAGTCCCACTAGTGGGCATGCTGTAATTGCTATCCTTGAGGTCAGTTTCTTGATGGCTTTATGCATCTAGGATATGTAAGTTGCTAAATGATGATGATAATCTGGGATGTTTTGGCATGACTATCTTTACATGGTCTATTTGATGTGTGAGACTGGTGGTATGATAACTTGAGCATGTAGGTGTAGGATCCTTTCTTTCTTGGTCCATTCATGACATTTTTATAATTGCATGCATAACACAAACATATGCATGGATGCAGATGCACATATTTGGAAAGTTCACATGATAAATAGGAGTGCATAAATGACTAATTTTCCAGCTCAATGGAAGGGAGCGATGCTTTTGTGACCCCACTGAGGATACAATCTGATGACCAGTGCTTTGACTATCATCTCTAGAATCTACATTTGCTGTGTTCCTTCTTACTGAAAACTAAATGCAATAAAATGATCTACAATTGCTCATCTGTTTCAGTTTTCATGAAGGAAACTAGTAGTTAGCTATTGACAATTACCATATACCAAATGTATCTGCTTTACTATTTTTTTAATTCCTTTTTTACTCATGGATGAGCATGAGTTACCGAGAGGAGACTCTGCCTCTTCCCTTTCAGTGCTCATTGAGTTAGTCATTGTGAATTTCTCATACTCTTAGTTACCTTCTATCTCTAAATCATGCTGCAGTCTTCTTTGTTTGATTCTCTTTTTAAGCACTTCACCTTAAGTGCTGGTTGTAACCAATACCTATTTGAAGCAGTTTTTCTTTTTGGTTCCGAGTTTTGTTTCACTTGTGCTTCTTTCCCCTCACTGATTGTGTTTATTTACTTCACAGGACTGCACAATTCAATCTTGTGATTTTGACTCCGAACAGACCTGTGTGTTACATTCACCTGAAAAGAGGATGGAGAAGATTTCCTCTGATACAGAAGTCCATCTTGCCTTGACCCCTCTGCAACCTGTTGTGTTTTGTTTTCACCGAAGGATGAGTGTGACAGGTTAGTTGATCTATTTATTTTCTCTAGTTATTGATTCATTATGAAATGTTTAGTTTTTGCACCTTATGCTTTTCCTCCTATGTGTTAGTTCTGTTCTCTCTCTCTCTCTCTCTCTCTCTCACACACACACACACACACACACACACAAACAACCACCCACATGGTATATGGTATAATACACACGTATAGAGTATTTAATACAAGGGATGTAAATCCATGTACTAAAGAAACTCAGTGCTAGAAAAGGAACTGAGGGTCTATCATATTTATTGAAGCATTTAATAGAAACAGAATTTAAGGCTTAGAGAAACTCAGATATCATACAATATTCCGAGAGCACAAAGTTATCATCCACCTATATGTAAATGTCTTAACAGGGAACTCTTTCCTCTCAAGAGTCGTAGCCCAAATTGGGAAGAAATATACAAGAAAGTCGAACTTTCTTACTAAAGGGGTCTCTTATGCCCTGCCAAGCTCAATCTCTTGTTCTATAACCTGCCACGATACAACTCATATTATAGAAGCACAAAAAATCTGACCAGGTCTTAGCTATAAAACACTAATGAATGTTTATGCTTTGGTTTGTGAGGGATTATTGAAGGCTTTAAGTCTATTGGTAGGTTTTTCCCTGTCTTGATGGTTTGATGGGTATAGATAGCAAGTAGAGAATAAAGAGGCCAGTGAAGTTGGAAAAGACAAATCTTTGTCCAATAGTATTAAGAGATGGAAGGAACACAGCTGTGGCTGTGAAGCCATGAGCTGATGTTGGTAGAAAAAAGGGCTATATTTGATTAAACTGATAACTAGGATATCTCTACTACATCTAGAATTGCTGCAGAAAAATTTGACATTATGCAATCACTTAGTTAAATTCTGTATTTTTTTTTGGATCAAAAAATTTAACATGGTTGAAATGCCCATAGCTCCAATGTGGAAATTTGTTTCCTAGAACTGGAAAACAAATTGTTTTTGGTTGGTTTTTATTCTGGAAGTTCATTTGCTGTATTCTTATTTGAGGTATAATGTGCAAGACAAGATGATATCAGAAGTACTTAGCAAAATTTCCGAAGTGCTGCATGGATATATGGTTGCATAAGTTTTTAAGCTGTTGTATGAGGATCACGTTGGTCTTTTGTTCTTTAGCAGAAAGGGTTCTAGGGAATAGTTCTGAAGTTGCGATCCTTGTCAAGGGCATCGCCAATTGGTTCTATGAGCTTTATTTGAAATATCCCGGTAAAGGTCCAAAAAAAGCAACAAAAGAAAGATAAAGCACAAATGCCACTTAAACAGTCATCTGTTAACTTCTGAGCTACTTTCTGATTGAGCTTTATAATCTCCAAATTGTAGTGACAGAACTGTCATTTCATGTGCAGAGCCTTAGAATTACTCTTTAATATTATGATTCTGACAGAGCAAATAAATCATTGTTGTGGCCTTACTGATTGATTTGGATTAATAATGTTTGTTTTTTTCGGGCACCTGCTTGTAGTTGTTGGAACTGTTGAAGGAGGTAGGG
>JAGVVM010002673.1:0-26957 GCA_019149425.1 Psidium friedrichsthalianum
AAAGATGCAACACCCAAGAAAATTTTTCCTGCTAGAATATAAGTTACCAAGAAAGGCATCTCATTGAACCAAGAAAAGAGGGCTTAAATAGAAAATGAAATTGAATGCATCTATGGAAGGAGAGAGAGAGAGAGAGAGAGAGAGAGAGAGAGAGAGAGAGAAAGAGAGATGTTGCATGACACTTGTTATCTTAGGCAGAGATGCTCTTGCCTTTTTCTTCTTTTAGTGAGAAGCTGTGAGCATTATGCGAAATCTGTGAAAACATGCCAAAAAACCACAGAAATCAAATTGAAAAAAAGAATGGTCCCCCAACATATGCTTGTAGCTTCTATACTATCTCTCCCCTACCTCACCTTTAGAGAGAGAGATGGGTCCCCTCTCCTTTCAGGCCCAACCTAAAAGTTATTAATGCTCTTACAAAATATAGGAACCATCACAAACCTGTCTGCATTAGTCCTGGGCGTGACAATATTCAATGTGCATCTCGCTTTGGGACCACCCTCCTTTCCATTGTTCTAACTGGGTTCTCTTCGATGAGTATTCTCAAATATTATGCTTTGAAGATGATTCAAAACTCCACGCTCTTTAGCATGAGATTTTGAGTTCGTGTGTATACCATTTCATTACCAAGACATCTCGAACTGGGTTCTCTTCTTAATTAATTTTGCTAAAATTCTAAGTCTAACAAAGCTCAGTATGTCAATTCTCTCCTATATTCTGTATAGGATTTCTTTTCTTATCTTACTTTCAGCCGACGTGGATAATTCAAGATGTACGCATTTATGTACATTCTTTAAAAATGGTAGTCGTCTCACATTTGGACCTAGAAATTATCTCAAGAGAACAAATGCCATTTTTGGAATGTTTGAGTCTCGAGTATTGATTTCACCTTTTGAAACCAATCCTTACGATTCAACCATGTAAATCTAAATGGGGAAAATTGCCAATAAATGCTTCTTTTGCAACCACTTAACGTAGTTCCCAATCCAAAAATTGTAATCATGTGAGTGGAGGAGTGTTTATACATCCTTTAATGTAACGCCCTAAATTGCTCCTCACAATGTTATAACATTTCGTGAATGACAGAAAGATTCATGTATAACACTTGAGAACTTATTATCTAGACTTATTCTAGAAAACTGAGCCAATTCACATGTTAGGAAAAAAAGGAGCTACCAAACTCGTGTAATTGCCACAAATCTCCACCATTGTAAATGATTTTTACTTCCACATTATCCGTGAAATGAGTTTGGATATTTACTTTCCTTATGGATGATTACATGGAATCTGATAAAATATTCTGAAATCACAGTGGAAGGAATAGAAATCTTTTTAAAAAAATAATTTCTCCATTTAGGAGATTTATTCTCCCCAGTTTCTCACTCCACTCTTTCTATATAAAACCCCTTTATTCCTTCGCTCCTCCTTGTGAATCCATTAGGAAGAAGCAAAGCATCATCCACAAAAATCTGTGTAGAAAGATGTGAACCATGAGAGACGACGATGAGAGACCACCATCAGTTGAAGCTGCCAGCATGAATCTCAACCTTCCTCTTTAACTTCAATTATCTGAGGATGGATCAGATCATGTGGCATCTTCACCTGTTGCTGGCATCTCCAGAAACCCTAGAATCACATTTTCACACACATGGCTTGGTTGAAGGATTTGGTGGCAGGCTTTTAGTGTTTTGGTCATTCAGAACCCTTGATAGGGTGGATAAAAGGGTAAAGAACTTCTTTCATATGTGCATTAAACTGTTTAGGGAGATTCTTTTTGAGATCTGCCATGGATATTAGTGTAGAAAAAAAGGGTTTTTGTTATTTCCTGTTTCTTGGTGGCTATATTTTTTATAAAAATTTCATTCATGGACTCATGGGTTTTCAGTTTTCTATGCAGTGATGATGAGTTAGGATTTTGTGAGGCACAAATATGTTTTTTTTTTTTTTTTGGGGGTCTCAGGCTGTCCGATGATGATTTTGAGATCTGTTTTCTAGGGCTTTGATGGTAGAGCCCCCGTTTTGGAGTTAGTTAACCAGTTTTATATATGCATCTTGCTTCTCCAACTGTACTTGATGAATCTCATCTCATGTGTTATGTTATGTCTCAGGTCCCAGTTTTTTGCAGATCCAGCTTTTTCACTTTCGCCGGTTTCTGTTGTTATGACGATATATGAACAGGCGATTTAGGGTTTCTGGAGCTCATATCAGTTTTTTATTTTTATTTTTTATGCTTTAGTGAGATGCAACAATTTCTGGTTACTTAGCCATACTCCCATCCTATCATACCGAGGGTGAATTTTTCAGTAACTCTGAAGCTCAAATGAAGAGGATGCTTCAGAAAAAGAGAGATATTACATCTGTATCGGCCATCTTTTTTTGAACAAAACCCCATTTCGACATGGGAAGATATAATTTATTGATGCCAGATTAGTAAGAACAACCAAAGATTTACTCCAGTAGCTACCTTTGTAATTTGTTGATTAGGAGTTTTCTTGAAAAGAAGAATGTTTTCGGGCACCATTTTCATCTGTATCATCTCTCTCTCTCTCTCTCTCTCTCTCCTCCCCCCCCCCCCCCCCTCTCTCTCTCTCCCCCTCTCTCTCTCTCTCTCTCTCCTGTTCTTGGTTTGCTAATTGCTAGGACTTCTCTGTAAATCTTCAGTTCCATTTTTTGATAATAGCAAAAACATTCAAACAACCCAGTCTGGATTTCGACACTGAGCTTTTGTAAGTGCACCCTCTGAAGATGCTTAGAAGTTCAGAACCGAAAACAAAAGTTCAAATTTTGGGATCACAATGTGAAGGAAAAAGCCTCCCTCTTTTGCTATTTTGCTGCTATAGAGCAAATCCGGAGCAT
The DNA here is from genome assembly GCA_019149425.1 of Psidium friedrichsthalianum. Classification (NCBI taxonomy): domain Eukaryota; kingdom Viridiplantae; phylum Streptophyta; class Magnoliopsida; order Myrtales; family Myrtaceae; genus Psidium; species Psidium friedrichsthalianum. Next base: position 2,857 of record JAGVVM010002673.1, read on the forward strand.
ATGCACAGTGAACAGGAACAAAGACCTTTGAAGTGCTTGTGCACTTCCCAGAATTCTGAGAGAATCAAGTGTTCTCTTTCATTCTTTCTCTTAACGAAAAATGTTCAACTGGATATGATGCTAGTGAAAAAGGTTTCGATGGGTAAGCCTTCTCATGCAATCTGTTCTGCTACTACTCCAGTTCATGACAGACTGCACAACCATTTCGGCTGAATTTAGGTGGGCTAGAGACAGAGAGAGACGACGACCTGCTTTTCATCTTCTGATGCTGCAGTTCATTTGATTCAGACGGCTATAGGTGTCGGCAACACTTAGCAAACCCCCCCAAATTATTTCTAGGCCGTACATCAGAGCCTTTCATATGCTTCTTCTCTCACTTCTTGAACTTCGAATCCTTCAGTCGCTATGACATTGTAGCCGACTCTAATGCCTCTCTACGTCAACAATAGAATGAAATTCTCATGGACATGATTAAGGGCCCTTTTCACTTCTTTATCACATTTCAAGATTATATGGTTTCTTCACTATAAGAACGAGAAAAAGATGCCATCTTCCGGATGTACAATAAAGATATGTCACCACAAGCTTCACTTTTGTGCCGGTAAATGGCCTCTTGTTTTCCCAGTTAGTATAATTTTCCGCATTATTGAAACACTGTTGGATGCGTGTCTTTAGAAGATGCGTATCACACTTAGCGAAACACAATGCACAATGCTTTGACGGTTAGTCGATTAATTTTTTTACCCTACAAGCAATCAAACCTGTGAGATTTATCTCTTATTCGCATCGTTGCAATGAACTATAACATGCTTTTTAACCTGTGAATCTGACCAAGGATGTGACCTTCTCTTGCTTCTGAAGTTTGACTGCTAAGCTGCGCCTTTGCATTTTGGTGATTTAGTGCGATCTTAATCAGCTATTTTCACTTGTTAAACTAGTAATAGATGTTAATCACACATTGTCGCGGCTCCATTTGCGCAACTAGCTCCAGGCAACTAGCTATTATGAGTTCGAATATAAGTTCTCAAAAACATAATGTGCACTTTTTCGGGCGATTAAATTGTATGGTATGGTACATTGGTAAGCCTATTGAGATACGATTTTTCTGGTAATTAATCGATCTAAGCTTGTCCAATAACAAGTCTGTTGGGTAGAAATTAACAATGTCGCTTCTTCCCCTTGTACCGTCACCTCATCTCCCACACGTACCTTCTTTCTGGCTACAGCTACCCTTCACGATCTGCGGTACTCCACTAACATCCAGTTTTGATGACATTTTTGGACCCCTTTCTTTCTTTTGCATTAAGCTCCATTCGGGTATGATTCCATTGAGCCTTTCCTTCTGTTTCTAGGACATCAACAACATCAAGGGAGTTTTCGTTTGGTAACACCGTTGTTGCGAAGGAAATCGTACACGAAAGTAATTGGATCGATAACATGTGCGGAGATTCAGTAGATCAAGTGACAAGAAATGCTTTCGCGCCGTACAATATCCTTTCGTGCCAACTACGCATCCAATGTGAATCCTATGACAAAAACTTCCGCTTGCGAGATTCGTCCGGAGCTTTTTGGGCATCTCCTCGCGGTTGGTCGAGCGGTGGTTTGCACCATTTCAAGCCAAGTCCTTCAGCAATGCTGTTCTCGTGTATCCCGATTGTGCCAGTACCGACAATGATGCGATCGGGATCATTCTAAATTTGTCCCGGGGGCTTGGAGCTCGGGCTAAGCAGAGGTTTGAGACCGTGAAGGAGACATGGAGATGAATGAACACGCATTTTTTTTTTAGAGTGGCTGTGTTTTTAGCCTTCTCTTTCTAGTGTGGTCGTACTCTCACTTGATAAAGAACTAAGTTTACATGAAGAAAGGAAAAGTTGCCACTATTGTGATCTATCTCTCATAAGGAACTCAACTTTATCCTAAGTTGGATCTTGTGCTTTTTTTTCCGTCCTTTACGTTTGTTCCATTCACTTGGGAGTTGATAGTATCTTCATCAAATCGGTGTTGGAAGAAGTTGGTATTCGCCAAGGCAATCCGAACCTCATACCGTTGCGGAGCAACCCGAGATTCTCTCCTCTCCCCTTGGTCGAGCTCTATCGTTGGTCGAATTCTCCTAAGCTGAGTTCGTTTCCTACGCAATTCCTTCACCTGTGGTTGCCGAGGGTCGGCCGGCACCGAGCCTTAATTAGCGATGGGCTGTGATTTTAGCCCTCCGAACAACTAATGCGATTCGAGGCGAACAGGTTACTTATTTAAGATGAATTTCTCGTCATTATAAGAATTATTGATGCATGAGTTTATAATTTAGATGTCCTTTAGAACTGTCGATTTAAAATCTTAAGGAGACTAATTATTTCGGGGCTATGGTCGTGGCATTTGACTGGGGCCTTGAATTTTCAACTGTAAATTAATTAGCCATCATAGGATAAAAACTCTTGGGGTTTTATATGACTTCTGACTCGCTCGTTGTGAGTGAGCCTTAAGTCTATTTAGAGGGTTAAAAGATCATGTATATTTGGATGTTGTAACTTTTCAGTAATATTTTCTTATCTTCCTAGGTAAACAATCATTCAGTTTTTGAGTGAAATGTCTCAACTTAGATTTAATATACAATGTCATCCCTGAAATTTAATTTGTGCAATGTGCTTCCTGAATCATGACCCAATGTGCAATATAGTCCATAGATTTTTAATTTATTTAATGTGGTTCATGAATTATTGGTAAATGTTCAACGTAATCACTAGACTATCTAAAAATGATTGAAAGTTCATTGATCATATTAAACATTGAACCAAAGTTCAAGGATCACATTGAATATTTGACTAAACTTATGGGATCACATTGAACAAATTAAAAACCCAAGAATGACATTACGACCGCATTAAATAAATTAAAAGTTCAAGAATAACATTGCATATCGAATCAAAGTTTAAAGTCATTTGTGATAGTTTTACTTTTTGAGTTTGGGCTTGAACTCAAAAGTGATTGCAAAAGGCTTGTCCCTAGACAATAGTAGGGTGAACAAACCCAAAGCCCCACTCACCCTCTTCCCATTAATCAACCTAAGTCGAATTCCGAAAAAGCACCTATGAAATTTGAAAAGCTTTAACAAACTACACCGCTTGTTAAATGACTAATTAAGAAGACATTACGGTGTTAAAGTGCATTAACGGTTAATAGTAATGTGTGTGAGATTATTGAAATATCAAATTACTCATTCATTTAACAGTTTAAACTTTTTAAACAGTTACTAATAGGCCCACGAAATTTTCATGCCATCATATCAGAATGTCGTTTATTTGACAATTTATGGACATTGGTAGTAGTCTCACAAATTATCAAAGTATATAATTTGTGTTTTTGATAGTTGAAGCTTTTATTAAAGTGGTCCTATTTATAAAAAAATTGACAGATTTTCTTATCCAAGTTAAGAAAAAAATTTCCTCGTTCTTTATCCCTTGAAAAGTCAGATGTATAATACATGTTCACGGGAAAAAAAAAACAAGAGGTTAACTGTCGTAACAAATGAAATTTCAAAGCTATATTATATGATTGTTGAAAGTTCAGGCATGTATTATTCCAAAGTCCATGGTGATTTTCCGTAGTTTCTCAACAGAAAAAGGGTTGATACTATGAAGTATTTCAAATTAGTACACCTATGATGAATTTATTCAAAACAGATTTTTGGTCACCCAAAATTCCAAATGGATATACGCGCGACACATTTACTCTCTCTCTCTCTCTGTCTCTCTCATTTGCCTACCCGATCAACGTGATCATCCCCTTGTTGGTCCAAATTATATAAATTGTTTGGACAACTGACTATTTGTTGCCCTGTTCCACGTTTCTTGCTTCCTTGTACGTATTTGGATGCTGTGGTGGAAGTTTTTGCTATGCGATTGTGCTTATTTGATGGATGCCATTGATGGGTCATTTAACTGGTGCCTCTGAACATGTCTTTGTGAAAAGGCGTGGACTGTAAGGTAATCGCAGTGTAGTTTTGGCGCGGCTTTACAAATGCTTTCTGTTGTGCATGTAAGCTGCTTGTGAAAATGCCTGACTGGCAAATAAGTGCTCTGGCAAGCGGATTGCTATTCGTACCTTGATAATTATTTCTCAGTTGTTTGCCGTCACAAGATGTTTAATATAATACATTTGCTCCGTGAAAAAGTTCAAGAGACACTAGAAATCTGTATTCAAATACTCAAAAGGAAAGGTACGTGTCTAAATCTGAAAGAATAGATCCACCTCGATTGGTGACTAGCATGATGATCTTCAATTTGGAAAGGACTTATTTTGCATACTTCATAGAATTCTCTGTTGCCTAGATTGTAATTGGGAGTTGCTGCTGTATTCTTAAGCTTACTTTGATACCCTGTCAATTATTGGATGCCTTACTTTGATCAATACTGGGGTCATCTTATTGGAGTTTTCTTGTTGCACCATGTAATTGCAATCATACATGATCAGAGATCACATGAAAGATATTATTTGAGATATGAAGTTGTTGATGAGAATAATCAATCCGTGTGCTTATCCAGAGAAGCAAATGTTTTTCTTCTTTCAGATGGGCATGTTTGACCTAACAGTAGTATTTATTTTAGGCACTTGTATGTGGGTCAGGGAAAATTCCAAGAGAAATGGCCAAAATATTGTGAATATGGAACTTGACATATATGATACAGTAGAGTATCTCATCTGAAATGGACAGAAATTGTTCATTCTTAATTATATAGTGGTTCATCAAATGAAATATCTCTTTGCTTGCTGCTAAGGCCCATTGTCATAGTTGAGCTGCGATAAGTGATAATTTTTTCTGTTTTATTTAATAATAATTAGAAGTGTAGTCGAATTAGACCTGAATCATGTGAGCATGACCTTATCCGTTTTCTTTTTGTTCTTTGGATCCATCTATGCAAATTAGCACTTACTTCAGTGTGCAATTTTTAGGTTATTTACCCTAAAAACAAGCTACAGTGGTTGGCAAAGCTGAGCAAGTTTAATTGATGCTGTTAGACAGACAGTGATAAAAATATGTAGTACTACACTGTTGAGGCCACTCTTCTTCTTGTACTTCCCCTTTCCTGATAGTCCCTTTATACCCTGCTAAAAACACTGTGGATTCCAAAAGGCAGGGGTCTTTTCTTTTTAGTAGGATGTCCGTTTGGAAATGACTTGCCCTTGTCCACAAATCTGTTTGTATTATGCACAGTTCTATGGGTCTTTCAGAGGGAAGAAGCAATTTTAATTATGTAACTCTACTAATGTCATTTTTCCATTCGATCTCTTTCTGTTTTCCCATTTCTCAATGAAATCAGGGAAAGTGAGCAGAAAGTAGAATGATTGCTTCAGGATGAAGATCAATTGCTGTGTTTTTCTTGCATGTGTCAGTATCTTATTTGTTTAAGTTGATGGTTGTCGAATTGAAGATGACTAATTTTAGGGTTGCTAATGGAATGCTGAGCTACATGTAAGGCATCTCTGTTAGGGTTTCTTCACCTTTTTACTATCATACGTGGATGAATAATCCTAGTATCAACGGTCAATGGTGGGTGTCACTTGTGTGGTTCATGGTCTCGTTTTGTGATATAATATGACAAACTAATTATCTTTCTTTACCAGGCTTTCTATTGTCAGCATTACACTGGAGAAGTTGAGCGCAGATCTCCGAAAAGTCCACTATGTCGTCCACTTTCTGGAAGGTCTGGCAAATACAAGCAATTAAGCAAGTCCTCAAAATTTGAGGAGGCATTGTTTGTTTGCATTTACTTGCCTTACTTCCGCTCTTCTCCCCTCCTAATCGGTCTATCAAATTGATTTGGTGAGACAATTATTGAGAATTAAGAGTTCATGTCCTCCCTAACCTCTTTCTCTACTCATCCAGTTATTCAATTTCTAGATAAATGTATTACCTTGAGGGCCTTTAAGCAAGCTCATGCACAAGCCATAACAACGGGTCTGGCAGTCCACACATACCCTCTCAGCCGTATCCTTCTCATATCGTCAGCTTTATCCTTAAGTTATGCGCTCTCCATATTTAATCAAATTCCAAACCCAACAATCTTCTTATTCAACACACTCATCTCTTCAGTAATCAACCACAACTATCATACTCACATAGCCTTCTCTCTTTACAGCCGCATTCTCTATCACAAGACACTTGTACCAAATAGCTTCACTTATCCATCTCTGTTTAAGGCCTGTGGATCTTCTGAGTGGGCGGAGCATGGTCGTGCCTTACACACCCATGTCTTGAAGTTCCTTGAGCCACCTTATGATCACTTTGTACAGTCTTCCTTGCTTGTTTTTTATGCCAAACTAGGGCAGGTGGGTACCTCTAGATATTTGTTTAATGAGATCAGCAATCCGGATTTAGCTAGCTGGAACTCTATCTTAACTGCTTATGCACGTAATGATGGCTCCACCTTTGCTGGAGTCCTAACTGATGGGGATGCTACCTTGTCTTTAGAATGCTTCAATTTGTTTAGGGAACTGCAAGGCTCCGAAGTAAGGCCTAATGAAGTTACTCTTGTGGCTGTCATTAGTGCTTGTGCTAATTTGGGTGCTCTAGCTCAAGGTGTCTGGGTGCATGCATATCTTAGAAAGCACAATCTTCTGTTGAATCTCTTTGTGGCGACTGCGCTCATAGATATGTACTCCAAGTGCGGATGTTTGGATTTAGCTTATCAATTGTTCATTCTGTTGCCTCAAAGGGATGTATTCTGCTACAATGCGATGATTGGTGGATTTGGAATCCATGGTTTTGGGCATCAGGCGCTTGACTTGTTCAACAAAATCAAAGTTGAGGGCTTAATTCCTGATGATGTGACTTTCGTAGTTACAATCTCTGCTTGCTCACATGTTGGGTTGGTAGAAGAAGGTCGGAGAGTTTTCAATTCTATGAAAGAGATTTTCGAGATCGAGCCCAAACTTGAGCATTATAGTTGCTTAGTTGATCTTCTTGGTCGAGTTGGACAACTAACGGAAGCTGAAGAAATAGTTAGGGACATGCCCATGAAGCCAAACGCCGTTGTTTGGAGATCCTTGCTCGGGGCAGCAAAAGTTCATGGCAATTTGGAGATGGGCGAAGTTGCACTCAAGAACTTATTGCAGTTAGAACCCAAGACTAGCGGAAACTATGTCCTCTTATCTAATCTGTATGCTAGAATGAACAGATGGGAAGATGTGAACAAGGTAAGGAGACTCATGAAAGATCATATTGTCAATAAGTTTCCCGGAAGCAGCTTGGTGGAGATCGACGGTGCCATGCACGAGTTTCTTACTGGTGACCGAACGCACCCACAGTCAGAGGAGGTTCATTCCAAGCTTGATGATATAAGTAGAGCATTACGATCCTACGGTCATAAGCCAAGTACAGGGGATGTGCTGTTCGACATAGAGGAGGAGGAGAAGGAAGCCGCCTTGTCTTACCACAGCGAGCGGCTCGCGATTGCTTTCGCTCTAATCACATCCGATTCCCATGTTCCTATCCGGGTCATAAAGAACCTGCGGGTCTGTAGCGACTGCCATGTGAGTACCAAGCTTATTTCGCTGATATACGGTAGAGAAATCATAGTTAGAGATAGAAGTCGCTTCCATCACTTTAGGGACGGGATTTGCTCTTGCTCGGATTATTGGTAAAGCAATAATCGTGTGATTAATTGTTGTATGTGGGAAAGCAAGAGAGGATTTTCTTCGTACTCGATCATGGTTTTGATATGCAAAGCTTTTTGGTTCTGTTAACCGTTAAGACTGGTGACATTGAATACTCCATTCCATTGCTACATTACTAGAAATTCAAGGCCTATGAAAATAACAACGGGAAAATCCACGTTATTAAAATATTTGTGGAAAATATCCACGTCGGCCAAGAGGGGAAAAAGACAGAAAAATGTAAAGTAAAAAAAGAAATACAAAATAAACTAAAATATTATTAAAATATAATTTAGAAATGGCCACGTCAGTGTCGGTTATGCAATGTAGGGTGAGCTGGCATTCATGTCAGCAATATCCTACCAAAATTAGCTAGAATGATTGAATTGACTTTAGATCAAAAGGTTTATGACTAATTTGGCAACAATGCAATAGGTTTAGGACTTTTCCGATACTTTTCTCAAATAATAAGTGTACTGTTTACTAGGTGATAAACTTAGACAATCTTCATAATTAAATATCGTTATTACATAGATCTTGTTGTGAAAGACCTATTATTAGATAATTGATGGGTAGAGCCAAAGAATGTGAACTACATTAGTAACTTTGTAATTTCTAGATATTGAAGATGCAGAAAAAAGACTTCCTTTTTAATCTTTTGATAATTTTAAGAGTACATCACTATAAGGGGTGTGGTTCCTTCTAGCTAGGGGTGGCCGCGGGCCGATTTGGGCCCGGAACTGGCCCAGAACTGGCCCGGTCAAAATTGAAACCAGCTTGTTGACCAGTTTGGCGATTCGGAATCGGAACCGGCCTGTAACCGCAGATAGTTCGGAACTGGCTCGAACCACTGAAGTAACGGCTCCTTAGAGAGCCGTTACCAATGGCTCTAAAGGAGCCATTGGCTCCAATGACTAAGAGCCGTTGGAACCAACGGCCATTAAAAAAAATTAAAAAATTAAAAAGTGTTTTTCAAAATTTATAAATCCCTCATCTTCATCTTTCATTTTTTCCACACCAATTCTCTTAAATTCTCTCAAGCTCCCAATTTTCTCAAACTCTCACTTACGATTTCGATTGTCTAATTTCTTATTTTTTTTTATTTATTATCTCCTTTAATAATTTCATATATTTTTTTCATATCCTATTTTTTTTTTTGCATTATACCATATTTTTTTTTATATATCCAAAAAAAGGCAAGTGGAAGTAGAGCTAATGGCAAAAGTAAGAGCATAATGGGAGAATCTGATTATCATAATTCTCATGATATGCAGATTATTTAGATTGGAGAGTTGCTGTAGATGATGAAATCAACATTTCCCATAATATGAAGCAATTCCTGACACAAGAGAGTCTTCATCCTCCAATTGGCACCGATGTTGAAGAAATGTCAACAATAAAGGAGCGGGATGGTTCATCCATCATATGGAAGCACTTCATGAGAAAGGAAGATTTGGAAAAAGGTCCAAATAGGTATAATTTAATTTGTAAACATTGTACTAAATCATACTGCTTTGTAGGTGGACAAGGATATGGAACATTTACTCGGCATCTTAGGTCGAAACATCCAACTGAATTGGAAATTGACACAAGCCAACAACAAATTTCCGAGTATGTCAATCCTAACACTTCTCCTTTATTTCGTTTTAATGAAAAAACTTATAGAGAAGAATTAGGTAAATTTATTTTTGTTGAACATTTATTATTTAGTTTTGGTGAAAATTTTGGTTTTAATCAATTCATATAAAATACATGTGCTCCACAAGCAAAACGTGTTCCTAGAAATTCACTTAAATGGGAAATTAAAACCTTTATAGAAAAGGAAAAAAAGATTTACAAACTTTTTTATGAAATTTAATGGACGTGTGCATATAGGTAGCGATATTTGGAGTGATCATTGGTAAATTAATTCTTATATGGGTGTAATATGTCATTGGATAGATAACAACTGGAATATTCAAAAAAGAGTTATTGCATTTAGAATTTTGATTCTAGGTATATGGTAAATAATATTTATAGATTAATTAGAAAAATTTTAGAAGAATATTATTTGCTTCATAAAATTTTTTCAATTGATTTTGATAATGCTGCGGCAAATACCGCTTCGATTGTTAAACTTGAAAATATTTGTAAACCCGCTTTTGGTGGACAATTTTTTTCACATTAGATGTGCTTATCATGTTTTAAATTTATGTGTACAAGATGATTTAAAAACTCTTCAAGTTTCTCTTAACCCGGTAAAAATAGCAATTCGATATTTATGGAAATATCCCCAAATAATGAAAGAATGTGAAAAATTTTGTAAAGTAAATGGAAAAAAATCAAAAAGATTTTCAAAAGATATTTCAAATCGTTGAAATTCTACTTATGAGTTGCTTAATGAATCTTTTGCATATAAAGATTTATTATGTGCATTTATTTCAGATAATATACCTGAAATTAATTTACACCCTCAAGAATGGGATAGTTACAAAAAAAATTTAAAAATTTTAAAGTTTTTAATGACGCAACTTTTAGTTTATCTGGTGTTTATTATCCAACTACGCATTTATTTTTAATAGAATATATTAATATTGTTGGAGTTTTTGAAGAAAATGAAAATGATGATAAGTTAGGTGAGACTATTAACATAATGCGAGAAAAATGGCTATATTATTATGGAGAAATTTCTATTATTTATTTAGTTGCTTCTGTTTTTGATCCACATTGTAAATTAGATGGTTTATGTGATTATTTGAATACGTATTATGAATATTTACATTTATCTCATACGAAAATATTAAAACTATAGAAATATATGTTAAAAACGCAATACTAGAATTATATAATGAATTTTGTAGAACATATAATGTTGTACGTGATAGTGGAAGTGGATCTCAATCTAATAGCTTACAATGTGAAGACCTAGATAACATTAGTAGAGGGCATCAACTTTTAATTAAAAGACAAAAAAGAAAAAATGGTGTAATATGAAGTAATTCTGAAATAGAAAACTATCTAACCATTTCTTTTGAGTTTGATGAATCTGAAGATAGCAGAAGTTTCAGTGTACTGGATTGGTGAAAGAGGCATTCCACCCAATACCCAATTCTTGCTCTTATTGCAAAATAAATTTTAGCAACTTTTTGTTCAACAGTTGCGGTAGAATAAGCATTTAGCGCTGGAGGCAATATTTTAGATGAATGACGTTCAAATCAAGTCCCGAATCGGTGGAGTTTCAAGCTTGTGTTGACGATTGGACAAAGACTCAATATAGACAACAAAAAAAAGATCGCAATAATGAATTTGAATTCTTTGATGACGAAGACACCACCACCACCACCGATACAGGAATGGGCAGCGACGATTGAGGATCAGATAAGTATGGGGTTATCAAAGGTAAGAGAACTACATTATCCTTGATTCTTATATTCCAAGAAGATATGTAAGCGCTTAGTGATAAATCATTAGGTTCAAGCCCCGTCCCCTTCCTTTTTTTTTCCCTACATTTATTTGATAAATACATAATTTCATAATTTCATAATTCATCATTTTTCTTTTATTTCATAATGCATTATTTGATAATTTAATTAGAATTTGATTACAAACTCAACACAAATTAAATTTTAAACTCAAAAACTTGAAAAAAATCAAAATCGATTCGAAACCAACGGTTGATGGTTCGGAACCGGTGTTCGGAACCGCCGAACCGGACAGAACCAGTGGTTCGGAATCGCCGAACCGGACAGAACTAGCCCGGAATCTCCAGTTCCTCCAAATTTGGAACCGATTCCGGCGATTCTCGAATTGTGGCCATCCCTACTTCCAGCCATTATGACTTGACGATGTAGATGGACGCCCCCATCCTATCTCCTTCTCTCTACAATTGTTTCGATTATTCGACGATTAAATTTGGTTTACCTGTGATTATTCGACGATTAAATTAAGTAAGTGGAAGTACCGGTGATAAGACCGGCACGTCGACTGATAGGCCAAGTATAAGAAGCCGGAAAATCCTATTCCAGGTTAGTGGATTGGGTGGCAAAGGCCTATTGAACTGATTCTTTTGGTCCGAATTGATTTACTAATCCCCCTCCTCTTTGGTCTTTGTTATGTTATGATTTTGGACACTCTTGGATATCCATTTCTATGAAGTTGTGAATGAAATGCACTATTCCGACCCCCCAAAAAAAAAAAAAAACAGAGCGTCCTATTTACGACCTAATCCCCTAACAAAAAAAAAAAAATCACAAACCCAACTTTAGGTGATCACAAACACTAGCCACGATAGCAACGAAACGAGCGAAAAACACGTGTGATATTCATGTAACCCTATCAAATTCACGTTAGATTTTAAATTAAATTATTCTAGACGTATACTGGCTAACTTTAGAAAAACGGGCACCCACTTTTACCTGTGATTATGACTTCTGCTTGGGTTGCAATTTGGCAAAATATAAAAAACAAAAATACAAGGTTGATCCCCAGTGTTGTCGAAATATGACGTGGGAGCGTGCCGGGAAATGCTTTCGAAATTTCGTGTCCATAACAGATAATTGGGGAGCTTCGAGGTACATGCGATTGGCTCGAGACAGGAACGGGAGCCGTGTCGGGATTCTGGGATTTGACCGGGTTTGGTGAGCTAGAAAGATCGGGGAAGCGATCCCTTGAAGATTCGAACTGTGGAGTTAATGGATAAGTCTCTTTCATCAAGCCGTCACTGTGAGCTTGCTTTTAGGCCTAATCAATCTATTAACCTAATTAATGAATTTCCTCGAGATTACTAGTGGGTTACTCCTAGCGTGTTCTTTCATTTTCTTATTTATCCTTTGCATTTTAGAATCGAAAACTGTGTGCTCTTTGTATTAGAATAAACCCATTACACGGGTGGGTCGAGTAGCATCGGGTCAAGTAAGTTATAAATGAATTAACCCTAATAGACATATTAACACTTTTATGACATATTTACTGTAATACAAATCTAATGACTTATATCCCGACTTGACCCATATACTTACACGTACCTGACTCGATCTATATTCTTGAAACATTCTATATTTAATTAGATTTAGGAAAACTCAAACCTAAACTGATGTAAGAGTGCAGAATAAGTAAGCTCGAGATCGAGTGAGGATGAAAGATAATGAAGAAAAAATGATAAAGACATATTAGATCTAAATAAGTTGTAAACTCATATATGATCATTTAATTCTATTTATGATCAATTTATCGAATATCATTAGCGTACATAATAAGTCAATCCATTGTATATGAGTTAAGAAATAGGTTTATGGCTCATTTTGATAAAATTTAATTAAGAATGAGTAAATTTGCGTGAGCTATCATTGTGTGAAGGTTTATTGTAACCATTTATAATTATTTTCTCAATGATTATAACAAGAATACGCCCCTTCGGTGCTAGCTCTTGTTTGGTTTGAGGTACATAATCTCGACTTATTCCTATCTACGTCACTAGCCAAATCGAATTACGCACTGTAATGTAATAGAATTGTAATAACTACAACGCTATTCGGTTTAAGCAATGAATACTATAATTTTGCTTGGGTGGAACAACATCAGAATTTCAAAAGCACACCTAAAACTAGATTAAAGGGAGTATAATAATTACCACTTTAAAAGTCAATCATGATTAGTGAGTACAATATCTCATCTCTCTGACTTTTGCTTTGCTCTTTGCAGAGCACGTGAGTTGAATCTCGCACCTATGATATTAGCGTCCCTGCACCTCTAATCCTTTTATCAGTAAGGTTGCATGCTTATTGACGGTTTTTTCGTGGCTATTGTTATGCATGTAGGATGTGATTAAATCAAAATGAATAGTTTTATATACAGTTTGATATTGATTCTAATACCTCACATTTATCATCAAGATATTACAACTTAAGGAATAATTATATATATATATATATTTGTTAATTAAATACGATCTAAATGTAATAAAAAAAACGTGCCACAATATCCGAAGAAATACTGTACCTAAGTATCATAAGTATATCCCATTTTTCAACCAATGACAATGCACATATAACCACTCTCAGAAGTACTGGATTCTCACATGAATTTATTTTTTACCTTGGAGACTATTTTGCACCTTCACATCAATTATCCTTCTGTCCCTATTTTATATATATATTCTCTTTCTAAATTACCCATTCTCAAATTCTAAATTTTCATACCCAGCCAAATCATGGAAAATCAATAAAAAAAAAAATCAAGCCACTCAAACGCTAGCAACAAACTAAATGGGTTTTTAAGCATCATGTTCTTTTTTTAATACCGGGTTTTTCTTAAAGGAATTAAAATAGAGGCATGTGAATGGTCGTTGATCCATGTTTTCCGTATCTTCCCAATCATTTATTACGGAATTAAATATATCCAGGAGAATAATTAAGATAGATATTATGGTTTTTATTGTAATAGTAGTTATAACGAAGTATTCAATTCATGATAGTGCTATAATTTAACGACTATTACGGTAACAAAACGTGCTGTAAATCACTGACGTCACATGATATGATGACGGAAAACACGTGATATTCATGTAACCCTATCAAATTCATCTTACATTCTAATGGATATGTCTCTTTCATCAAGTTATCACTATCAATTTGGTTTTAGGCCTAATCAAGCTATTAACCTAATCAATGAATTTCCTCAAAATTACTATTAGGTTACTCCTAGTGTGTTCTTTCATTTTCTTATTTATCTTTTGCATTTTAGAGATCAAAAACTGCATTTTGTATATTAAGAATAAGCCCACCAAACAGGTGGGTCAGGTCGGGTTGAGTCAAGGCCTAAATGAATAGACCCCAATAGATCCGTTTAACCTATTTGTAACCCATTTATGCAATGCAAATCTAGTGATTCATACCTGACTTGATCTACGTATAATATATACCCGACCCGATTTACATTCTTGAAATACTTTCATATTCAATCAAATCAAGGATAACTTGTACCAAATTGATGTGAGAGTGCGAAGTGAGTGAGCACAAAGTCAAGTGAGGGTAAAAAAGAATGAAGAGAAAATTATAGAAGTGGGTTAGGTCTAAGTAAGTTATAAACTCATTCATGATCCATTTAATGCTATTTCTTACCAATTTATTGAATATCATTAACCTATATAAGGAGTTAGTCCATCATATATGAGTTAATAAATAAGTTTATGACATATTTTGACAAGTTTAATCAAGAATGAGTAAATCTGAATGAGCTGTGATTGTGTGGAGGTTTGTTGTAACCATTTATAATTATTTTCTCAAATGATTATAACAAGAATACACCCCTTTTGTGCTAGCTCTTGTTTGGTTTGAGGTACATAATCTCAACTAAATATATTCCCATCTCTGTCACCACTCAAAATCGAAAATACGCACCGTAACGTAATAGAATTGTAATAACTACAATGCTGTTCGGTTTAGGCAATCTAATACTAATTATATTGTTTGGGTGGAACATCAGAACTTCAAAAGCACACCTAAATTTAGATTAAAGGGAGTATAATAATTACCGCTTTAAAAGTCAATTATGATTAGTGAGTACAATATCTCATCTCTTTGACTTTTGCTCCATCTCTTTGCAAAGCGCGACAGTCAAACCTCTCACTTATGATATTATCCTCCCCGCACCCCCAATCCCTTTACTAGTAAAGTCGCATGCCTATTGGCGATTTGTATATGGCTATTATTATGCACATAGGATGCAGTTACATCAAAGTGAATATTTTATTTACAGTTTGATATTGATTCTAATACTTCACATATATCATCAAGATATTACAACTTAATAGATGATTTTTATATATATCTTTGTTAATTAAATACGATTTAAATGTAATTAAAAAACGTGTGACGATATCAGAAGAATACTGTTTAGGCAAAGTATTAGTGATATAGCTCATTTTTCAACCAATGACCATGTCCATAAAACCACTTTTAGAAATACTAGATGCATGAGTTTTTTTTTTTAATTTTAAAATACCAAGTTTTGCTTAAAGGTATTAAAATAGAGGCATGTGAATGTCGATGATCCATGTTTTCCGTATCTTCCCAACCATTTATTATGGAATTAAATATCTCCGAGAGAATAATTACGATAGATATTACGGTTTTCGTTATAACAGCGGTTACGCTAACTATCATCGGTGCATGGAGAAGTATCATAAGAAGTAATTAATTCGCGATAGAGCTGTAATGTAACGACCGTTACGATAATAAAACGTGCTGTAAATCGCTGACGCCGCCCGACACGACACACGACGGAATACGAAGAAATAATAGTCATTAAAATAAGACAGAAGGGAGACGATTATGTTGTCACGAGAGGAGAGAAAGGAGAAGAGAGAGAGCTTCTCTTGTCTTTGAATTTTCAGCCGACCTGAACATGGACCGAAAAGCGGGCAAGATTCACTTCGGGACATGAGGCTGAAAAAAGAAAGGAGGAATCCGACTGTCCCTTTTGGCGCATCTCCTAGAATTCAAAGTCAAGAAGATTCCCAGAATCATACAAAAAAAAAGGCCAAGCCGACACACCATCGCTACCTTTTTGTAATTTAGATAAATAAATAAATTGAAAAGATAATCAAAGTAAATGTAAGTAAAAGATGGTGGCTTCTCTGATTTTAGCACTAGCTGCCACTATTAGGGAAGCTTATCCTTGTGTGAAGTTACCATCTTGTCCCCAATGTTTGTTTAATTAGCCGTAGTAATTAAGTCATGGAATGTAATTTAGTCTATAGGTTTGGTCTCACTATTTTAGGGTTGATAATTGCTCATATGACATTATGGGAGTTGTTCTTTTGACCCAAAAATGAAAAATGCTTTTTTCTTTTTTACCCTTTTGTCTTCAAAAAGATGTAAACTCAATAAATAATTTAATTTTTGAAAATTCCTGCCTCAATTAACATATTATTATACATGTTAACACTTGTATATTTATAAGGGTTTTAGATGTTTCGCATAATATAAGAGTCAAATTATGTGAGCTGCAAATTTGGGCGGAAGTAAAAATCGCTCGGATTAGATTTGAATTTTTGAAATGTCCATTCGCCAAAGTTTGGTGAATTTACAGTAATGTAATTAAACTGTTAAAACATGCCTTTTCGACGTAAGAAGTGCATTCGTTAGTGCCATGCAGCAAATTCAACAAAAGTGACCTAAGTTTGATGAAAAGTCTAATGCCGGAGAGCAAAATTGCTGTAAAATCTTAACATTAGCAAGTTATGGATCTTTGGCAACGCGATCGACTTATAGCGGATCTAACTTGGACAAAAATCGAGAGTTCAGCCCATTTTACGCAGGACATGCAATTTGACAGCGCCATGATGTTTCATCCGTGGCCCTTTTCTTGTTAGGTGATCTAAGTTCTCCAAATATGAGATAAAAAGCTCGTGCCAGGTTAAAATTGTGTAAAATAAGAAAAAAATCCCCGGTTTGTGCTGAACAAACCAATAGAAACATTGACAATTACAAATGGAAGATAGAAGACAAGAGATAAAACGGGGATGAAAATTAGAAGTGATCAGTTCTCAGTTTGGTTCGGTTCTCCTCAAGAATTGAGACCAGATCGGTAGTCCCGATTCCTAATTTTTTGAAATCGGGAGGTGAATCAAATCGGACTAGGTAGTTCAATTGGACCAGAAACATGCAAAAAAAAAAAAAAAAAAGAAGCAACATTCATGTTATGGTTTAGGAACAAAAAAAAGAAAAGAAAAATACCTACTGTGCTTCTTCTCATAAATGCAATACATACATGTCAAGTTATGTCAATGAGAGTACTGTAATACCACATCTTCCATATTAGTGTTTTAGTTTTGACATATTTTGAATTACTTTTAAAAAATAAAAAAATAAAAATGAAAATTTCTATCAGTTTGGCCTTGGCCTTTAGAATCGGGAATTGGACCACTTGGCCATCGGTTCCAATTTTAAAAACTATGAACTAGACCGCCGCTTGCCACCGATTCTGGTCTAGTTTGGGTGATCCTGGTCCGATCGATTCGATTTACTCACCTCCTACGAAACCTTGAAATACCGCACGTGCGCCTAGAAAATGTCCCGGCAAGACGGAGCCACAAAAGGGCCGCTTTTTTGACGAGGGCATTTTCGGCATTCAACTTTTCCGACATGGAGGACGACAGGATGTGAAGCAACAGCGTCACCAGATGAAGGCGGTAATAATTACCATGCTGGTGGAATTAAGCAGTGATTATAGTCGAAATCGAATTCGAAGACCGCAAAACTCCAGACCTTAAGGTTGTCCAGGTTCATCCCCCTTAAGATTTCCACCACCACCACTGCCGCCGCCGGCCACCACCACCACCTTCTTTCTGTTATAAAAAGTCTCTGTGCCGACACTCATCGCACATCCCCCTCTCTGTCTCTGTCTCTCTCCTGTGTTTCACGCTTTCCATGTCCAGCTCGACCCCCACCCAACACGTGAAATCCAATTAGACGAAATCTCTCGTTGTCCATCTCCACAATCTCCAAAAATATCATATTCTTTCATTTGTTGAGTCTCCATTTGTCCCCTTTTTATTTAATTATTGGTCGGGCCGTTTGATTGACGATACGCCCCGTATAAAGCCACCGGCTCAAAAATTTGATCTTTACCTTCCCAGTCCAATCATGGCTTCCATGGCCGCCAACTTCGCCAGCACCGCCTCCGCCGCCCACCGCCACCGCCTCCGCCGCCGCCCACCGGGCCTTTCCCACCGCACCCATTTCTCCCCTCCCTCCTCGGGCCGCGGCGGCGGCGGCTCGGGGCTCCGGGTCCGGTCTGGGCTGATCGAGCCGGACGGGGGGCGGCTGGCGGAGCTGGTGGTGGAGGAGCCGCTGCGGCGGGCGAGGACGAGGGAGAGCCTCACGCTGCCGCGGGTCAAGCTCTCGCGGATCGACCTCGAGTGGGTCCACGTGCTGAGCGAGGGGTGGGCCAGCCCGCTCCGAGGCTTCATGCGCGAGTCCGAGTTCCTCCAAACTCTTCATTTCAACGCCCTCCGTCTCGCCGACGGTACGGTCGTGAACATGTCCGTCCCGATCGTGCTGGCCGTCGACGACGCCGACCGGCACCGGATCGGCGAGTCCAGCAAGGTTGCGCTCTTCGATGCCGACGACAACCCCATCGCCATCCTCAGCAAGTGAGTGGTCTTCTTTCGAGATTGTAATCGTTGCTATTTTCTAAAATTTGGTTCTTCTTTCTAATTTGTGCGTTTGCCTTTTTTTTACGGTCTTTGGAAGTCTAATATTCGATAGGATTGGAAGTTCTTAGAGTGAGAATGTCACACGCACGACCTCGTCGCCACTTCTTCTTTTCCTTGGGTGGCATTATCATTGTGTTAGTACTGCTAATGTAGAATGTAATAATATGGCTTCGTTTGAGATAGGAATTTGGTACTATATTTCGAGTTTTTAGGTGAATAATGGATAATCGGTTTTTGTAATTTGATAGCGATTGATGTTTGTGTTTGATTGAGGAGTTTTGGGGCTTTAAGAATTTGTTAATCTTCTTTAGTTTGGAGGTTATGGATCATAAAAATTCGGAGTTTAATTAGATGCAGAAACATATGTTTATGCTATTCCTTGTCATATGCTTTGCTGAGTTGATGAGACCGGCGTTTTGAAGGCTCTGATAGGTGGAAGTTTACATGATGTTTGGAGAATTGACATGTACACGAATGCGCGTTATCTATACGAGTGAGAGAATTCAGAAAGTGGATCGCAGTACTAATTAGGCATAAGTGGATAGCTGTGAAACCAATCCAGATGAGTAAAAAATAGATGACCGGTGACGTTATCATGTACGATGACCGGTGACGTTATCATGTACGATGACTGGTGACGTTATCATGTATGATGACCGGTGACGCTATCACGTACGATGACCTCCTGTCTGTCGACGTGAACATACCTTTAAACGAAATAATACCATGCTCGAGACTCTATTGACATGATAGATTCTTCACTCTAATGTCAAATCAGGACCAATAAAGTGCTTGTTTGTGTCAATTTTGTCGATGGTACTTATTTGTCCAGGACCGTGATCAAGAGCCGTCTGATTTGATTAGTCGTTAGGCGAATGAAGTTTTGGAAACATATTCGATAGGTGTTGCATAAACAATTGTTTCGGTTGGAGTGTTGGAAAATCAGGCTAATTCCCTCAAATCTCTCTCTCGTTCTCTCTCAATATAATATATATACATGTTGTCTCTGATAGAGTATGTAAATATAACGTTGATATTCGACCAAAGAAAAAATAAATATAACTCGACAGAATGCATTTGTAAGATAAGTTACAAAATTTGACAGAGTCATCCCTACATAAAATTGTTGGAAATGAACTTGGACAGAAAACAGTCCAAGTGCCTGCTTGTTAGGTGACTGAGTTCAGATATCAAATTCGGCTTGCCGGCATGGGCTTATCAACAGTGGTCTTGGAAGTGCTGCTTTCCACTGAATAAAATCAGCTTCCACGTGTGCTTGGTGTTGACTTTGAAATGGACATCTTAAACTGTCGAAAATTGCTCCAGCTGGGTGGACGATCGAAATCGAAGCATGACTTAGGTGTGATTGACTCGAGCTCACGAAGGGCTTTGGCGTGTTCATACCTCCCTCCATTTTTGTCATTTGTAGCTATCCTGTGCGTCCACTCAGCTGAATAGGAAACTCTGTTTGTAGGACCTTCTGAACATCCTCATAACAGATCCTGACTAAACGACTCTTTATGGTTGGTCGAATCTAGTTTTGACAATATCACAGGATAGCTTTCATAGACTAGATTTCACTACCTATGAATAGTCTCGTTCACGGGCCTTTTTTCCATTGGCATTTTGCATTTTGATTGATGGGCCGCTTTGAGCTTACAAGAACTCTTCGCTGCAACTGCTAGAATGGATATCTTGTGATTCTTGATATTTCAAAGGTAGCATGCCATGTCTTTGAGTTTTCTCATGTCAGATTTCAATAACTGTTTATATTTTCTCACTCTTCGTTTTTTGATTGCTGTCATTTCAGCATTGAGATTTACAAGCACCCTAAAGAAGAACGGATTGCGAGGACTTGGGGAACCACTGCGCCAGGTCTGCCATATGTTGAAGAAGCAATAACCAATGCAGGGAACTGGTTGATCGGGGCGACTTAGAGGTGTTGGAACCGATCAAGTACAAGGATGGTCTAGATCGATTCCGACTCTCACCTGCAAATCTCCGCGAGGAATTCACTCGGCGGAATGCAGATGCTGTGTTTGCTTTCCAGCTAAGGAACCCAGTCCACAATGGGCATGCCCTACTGATGACTGACACACGCCGTCGACTTCTCGAGATGGGGTACGAGAATCCCATCCTTCTTCTTCATCCCTTGGGAGGCTTCACAAAGGCTGATGATGTTCCCCTTAGCTGGCGAATGAAGCAACATGAGAAGGTACTTTGTAGTTTATAAAGGATTAATTAAGTGCACAACCGTATTCTTTAAAAGCTTAGAATCCTTAGAAAACGATGGATAATATAACTTAATAATAATAGATCCATGTTGTCTTCGGTAGATATACATAGATGCGTGTTGCCTTTTATATTCTCTTTATAACTTACCATTTCTCCTCGTAATATAAGTCATTGTGCCGATAAATCGTCCTTGATGGAGGATAATCATCTCTATTAGTTCTTTATAGAAGAAAAGTGGACTTGGAAATAACATACTCTGAATTTTCGTTCAACAAAAAGTTAACGCAAAATGAAAAAGGAGTTAGCGAGTTACCTATCGCTCAAGCTGGGGTCTTTGTATCCAAGAAAGAGTGGACATGCTTATAACAGGCAGGATGGAAAACGTGAATTGTTGTCGTGGTTACATGTAATTGCAATGACAGAGCCTAAGTTCAGTTTTCTCACAGTCGCGCATTCTTGCTACTGATTTGGTCCCTGGGCCAAAACATCACAATTCCATTGATATTTTTGGGAGCATGCTCTAACACTAGGCAAACATGCCTGCGCAGGTGCTTGAGGATGGTGTTCTTGATCCTGAGACAACTGTTGTTTCAATATTCCCTTCTCCCATGCACTATGCTGGCCCGACTGAGGTGCAGTGGCACGCTAAGGCTAGGATCAATGCTGGGGCTAACTTCTATATTGTGGGTCGAGACCCAGCTGGTATGGGCCATCCAGTTGAGAAACGAGACTTGTATGATGCTGACCATGGGAAGAAGGTGTTGAGCATGGCTCCTGGACTGGAGAGGCTAAACATTCTTCCATTTAAGGTAATTAAACCTTCTTGCCTACTGATGTCCTCGAGTTGCATTTGTGATCTTTTGGTGATATGGCGTTTCCTTCTTTCTTCTGTCATTGTTGCTTCCTTCTCTGTGTGTTTATATCACTGATGACAATCGGTTTATTGACTTTCAGGTTGCTGCTTATGACAAAACAGAAGGGAAATGGCATTTTTCGATCCTTCTAGGCCTCAAGATTTCCTTTTCATTTCGGGCACCAAGGTATATTTCGTACCCATGAAGTGACAAAGATGGAATTTTGTTATTTCCGATCCTTAAAATAGTTGATATAACTGGGGTAAGAAAGATCTATAGGCTTGATGGATACATTTGGTATGGTAAGCCCATCAATTCAACTGTAGATATGTTTCTCCTCGATTAGTAGTGATTATGGAAATTTTTTCTTTCAACCGAAGTTTGATGTAAGCGTAGTCTCTGAGACGATAATCTTTCAGTTAATAATGGTTCACAAAATTGCCTGGAAAAAGAGGATATTCTTACTTTTTTCCTTTCACACCAAGATGTATTCCTAAACTTTCTGTTTCCACATCGTCACATCACTCCCACGGGAGCCCACCGACCCACTGAGTAGTCTGCCAAGGAGCTCTGGCACGCCAGTAAGCATATCCTCTTTTTTTCCATGCACTTTTGTGGTTCACTCCCTTCTTAACTTCATATAAATCGTCTCATCAGCCTACGCTTACATCCCACTTCGTTTGTAACTGTACACAAACCTTTCCCGTGACTCACTACTAATCGAGGAGACCAAACATACTCTCCCTTGAATTTGTCTGGGCTTACCTCTACCAACTGTCTCCATCAAGTCCTATAGATCTTTTCTTACCCCAGTTATATCCCCTCTTTTCATGCTCGGAAATACCCAAAATTCCCTCGTTTGTCACTTCATTTTACGAACTCTACACTTTTTTCCCTACCTTCCCCGTCAACTCTTTCTGCCTCAAACAGGATCGCCCCAATGCCATTTTCCCTTCTTTTTTTGTCATAAGCAGCAACCTTCACCAGTCCCAAAAATACCCCGATTGTCATCGAAGTATACTCAACGACACAAGCGCAGGAATCCCCAATGACCAAAGAAAGACATGACAACGCCCTATCACCAACAGCTCCACAAATTCACCCGATGCCTATCAGTCAGTCAAATCAAGGTTTCACACTTCCGGTTCACAGTGTCAGGGCATTTTTAGCCCTCATCGCATTCCATTCATGCCCTTCTCACCACCTTCGTTCCCCCATTTTCAGAATTCATCCCATTTCTTTTATCTCAACTGTTATTTCCGCAATCCCAGCAACTTTGTGTCTCGCCCCACACATCTCTAATTTCCCCCAGCTTTATCCTAGCCTTCTCGTGCCACTTCACCTCAGTCTTTCCCAGCCACTCATTTGCATGTGCTCAGGGGATATATTTAAACACCCGTTTTCTCATTCTCAAGAACGACCATGCCTCCATCAACCTGGCGTGGGCAGCCTCATTTTTTTCCCTCAGTTGTGTTATAGCATTCTCCCAAACACTATCCCCTTGAATTGTGACCTGTTTTTGCCCCTGGACCAATCAGTATGCCCGTAATTCGCTACTGTTAGCGTCCCCTTAACTTTTCTCTCTCACGATTTTGCACTTCCATTTTAACCCACGACAACCATTCCCGTTTTTCCATCCTGCCTTGTTTCATACTCATTTCCACTCTTTCTTTTCGTCGCACATCACCGCCCGCTTGATCGCTAGTAACTCTCGGTACCTCCTTTTTTCCCATTTTTGTGCTTTCCTTTTTTTTTAACTAACCATTCAGCGTTCTTTATTTCCAGTCCACGGGTTTTCTTCTATCCAAAACTACTCTATATTATTATCCTGTCCATCACTTACGATTTCTCGCACAATTACTTCTCTGTCCGCTTATCACTGGTAATCTTTCTCCAGATACATTCTAAACTGGCCACCCGCATCTTGATTTACTAGCTACCCACTTTACCGCCCTGTATCTCTTATTATTAATGTTAGTTTATCCATCATGTTTCTCATTCTTCTCATCTTTTTCCCGACATAATCCTGGTTTTTTGTCCCTTAATTCCTCCTTTCTACAACTACAAATTCCCTTCTCATTTTTGCTTCCCTTCGCCATCTACATTGTAACATCCCACCGTTTGTTCAAGGTCCTCCCACTTTATGCCTAATACTCTTTGGCTTT